>JAUCMS010000079.1:17227384-17249163 GCA_032357445.1 Enteromius radiatus | reverse complement strand
ACGTTTGGTTCTGAAGGGAAACGCGCCCTTGATCAACCGAAATGCGTTTATGTTCACGTGAATCATTCATGATCCAGCTTCACCTTCAGAAGCAGTGAGTATAATGTCTTATGAATCTTTGCAAATCACCTTTCCTAATAATGTGCTAATTAGCAAGTTTCACTATGAATACGGATAAAAAAAAAATCCTCCGAGAGCGCCTCGGAAAAGAGGGCGGAGTCAGCGGAGCTCGTGAAGATTTAAAGGGGAAGTACACAGAACAGCAGCAAATTTGTCACATTGATGCCAGCAAATAATCTTTATTTCAGTAACTTTAGTAAGACATCCAGGTTTTCTTACTGTGCATAAATACTATGCACTGTAATTTGTAAACAACAAATATTGTAGTACATTTTACAAGAAAATCACATTTCAGTCTTCCTACTTGAAAATGTCACCTTTAGTTCAGTGTGTTACTTATACTTATACTTGATCCTTTGTAATTATCAGTTCCTGGGTAAACATTATTTCTACGTCAATTTTGTTTCATTGTGTACATGTACTTTAGCATAGTTTACTGATAGCTTGAACCATGCAAACTGTTGTTTGGTGTTAAAATAGCGCTGTCAGTGTTTACTAAAGACATGCAGTGACAAATTAACACTGAAAAGGCATAGACACAGTAATGGAGTAGTTTATGAAAATGAAAATTTCTGAATTGTCCTCTCACGTTAATTTGCCCTGTTTAGTTAAACTGGCTCATAGTTTGAAATACAGCAATTTGACGGTTGTTGAATAGTCTCAGCCTCTCTGGAAACACTTTTAAATTATACAGGATTTCCAGGAGATGTGTGTGTTGCAGTCTTTAAGATTTCACCTGGAAACAAAGATGCCTTGACATCAACCCTTTCAAACCAAGAACTGTTGTATTTACAACTGTGACGACAAGCGCTTATCAGGGTCTGGATTTTTAAAAGTATGTGAAATATTAGAATCTTTAAAAGAGAGTTGCACACTGGTCTGTTATTGTGGTGACATTTCCATGCCCTGAAACTTGACACTGAACGAAACAACCTGGGATTGGTTGTTTAACATGTCAGTCAAACGGCCTCATGGGCAGGCCTTGGCCAATGACCGCTACCGTGTATTCCAGACCTTTGACCATCAGTCTTAAAGTCTGGCTATGCGAGGCTAATTATTGAATGACCTGATAATGTCGATTTATTTCAGTAAATGTTCTGTGTGAACTGGGAATCCAGCTTTCCGCTGCACATACTAGAATATGTCTCCATATTGAGCTATTTTAGAGCAAAGAGAATTGAGTTTTTCTATCATATGTCCCCTTTAAATTGGTTTAGAATCTAATATGAGCGAATCAGCTTTATCATGATTATATAATGCTTTCTAATGGCTGGTATAACCACATTAGCGTGTGGATGTTTTCTTAGGTGTCCTGTAACTCTATCAGAATGTTTTCTACTGTAATATTAGACCGAAACCTCACTGCATTTACGCACAGTTTTTATCCAGACAGATGTTCGATCACACCGCCAGGCAACTCAGCTCTTGGAATATATTTACACGTAAGCATGTATCCGTCACTGTATCTTTTGCCGTAGCAGTCAGTTGTGGTTTGGCGTTTCTCTCAAATTCCCATCTAAGTGTTGGAGCGCGGAGTGCAGGTGACTTTGTAATGCGAGTCCTGGCGTGAGGTGACTCACGGTATCATCAGCTGCGCTCCAGGAGTCTGGCAAAACCTCGCCGGCTCCTGCAGATCCTCCTGCCAAGCTCCTGTTGTGAATTCGATTTTCCCAGCCCTGCTGAGAAGCTGAGAAAATGTGAACTTGTACAGATGTTTCTATCAGCACGGCTCTGTCAAACTGAGAGGCTTTTGAACACAAACCTGCATTTAATTGCCATTTAACATGGGCTTTTCTTCTAAAGCTTCTTGCTAAGCATTAATTGAAAGGACAATTCGTTTAGCCCCTGTCTTTGCGATCAACGTAAAAAAACTAAATTGACCTTGTTTGCTTTTTTTAACGCATCTTGTTGTGACTGATTCATTGTTGCAAGATATACTGACGTAAATAGTGTTGGTGTTTGCAGTCGTTTATCAAAATGCAATAATGACATCAGGAATGCATGTTATTTTTCAGAAACCTCTTTTCATGATCCAATCAATTCATGATGGATAATATCAAGTGCCATCACACATTGTTCTGCTCATTGACACAAGTGGCTTGTGGAAACCTTTCTGCTGATTTTAATGGTGGTGTTTGGCTCGTTTACGAGGTTGAAATACTTTCTTCTATACAGCTCTGTGTCTTGTTGTATGCTAGTATTTATTCATATTTTAAATTAGCTTTATTTATTTGGTTATATGGTCATTTTAATTTATATATATATATATATATATATATAACATTTATTTATTTATTTTCTTTTTGATTAAATATTTAAAACTAAAGAAAACACAAATAAAATATAGTAAAATAAAATAAACTGTGCAAGCAAAGTACAGATACTGCCAGCATTGCTTATGAATATTGGAAGTATAAATATGAAACACTAACACACATATAAAATCACTTATATGACAATTTATACGATTTTTTTATCAGCAGTAAAAATTTATTAAAAAAATATTGTAAAATATCATTACTATTTAAAAGAACTACTGTATCTGACCAGTAGGCGTTTTAGTTTTGGTAACTTTTTATATTTTTATGCAGCTTGAAATTATTTTTGTTTCACTTTTAAGAATTTTAGTACTTTTCAAGTTCATTATTTTTGTCTGTAATGGTATTTATGTTTTATTTTAATTCAGCTTCATTTAAAATGATGAATATAGTTATTTTTTTTGTTTAGAGAACAATTATTATTTCATGTTTAAGCAGTCTCAGATGTCAACTGCTGGTCAACTAGTCATCTAGCAACTGACGAGGCAATTTGTTTAATTATAAATATACATATTTTATTCTTAGGAGTAGTCACCTAGTCATTCTGCCAACCGTAACGTTCTAGAGCATCATTAGAACATTATAGTTTGACATTTGTTGCTACATGTAATGAATTTTATCTTATGCTTAAATCCTCACACACATTCACATGACATACTCTCGCTGGTGGACTCTCAAATACAAATCTGCCTTGACACTCGCATAGTAAACACGAAGTACAGCAGCATGTCGCCAGAAGTCAAACAGCAGCTGACAGGTCTGCTGGTGCTGCAGTGTTCAGTGTCAAGTGTCCTAAATACAGCAAGGACCCTTAGGTTGATCTGCTGTGTGTGTGTGTGTGTGTGTGTGCGTGTGTCTGGATCACAGGTATTGTAACACCAGAACAATGGCGACAGTGTAAACAAGTAGTGTCTAATGAACAAAACAGGCTGAGATCTTCTAGAAGCATTAATCATCATCAGAGATGTTGTCTTCTGCAGGAAGTGAGTCGTGGAGAAAGAGATATATTACATTGATTCGGACAGACCTTGGCCTTCTTCAGGACAATGGTCAAAAAATAGAGACTTCCTGTCTTTTCCTCACAACTGTTTATTTTAGACCTTTCTGCTGCAGTTTTTTGACCCTCACATCCGTCTCACAATCTCTTTAAAGCCTACATTCTACATTTTTCCTTTTTTTCATTTTGTTAAAGCAATAAATGTGCAAAGATAATCCATTTATATTTAGTGATCATGTATATGATCTGCTAAATGCAAAATGAAGGAAAACCTGTTTTCTGTTCCCCCTCATTCAGTAGGATATAAAGCATGTAGTGCTGAAACCCTATTGTAATTGGAGAAGTTATAATTTTAACTATTATTATTTGTGGCGAGGCAGCCGCCTCCCCAAGCAATCATCGCCTCACCCATCCTTTCTCGCCTTCGCCAGGCTCCCGATGGGACTGGGCGTGTGTGAGGATAGGCGCAGGACTGTGGAGGTCTGGTGGCATGTGATGAGGCGCAGCTGAAGCCAATGGAGCCTCATAACCGCCGCCGTTAAAGGACCAAGCGTGCCTCTCCTCGAGAGACCAGTCTCTTCCCCTTGTGCATGCACACTGGTGTCCTCGTGGGTCCAGGAAGGGTGCGTAGGGAGATTGCCATGCCACCCGAAGACGTGAGCTGGCAGAGATGCGAGCCGCCGGATGAGTCCCCGTACTCGTTAAATGGCCGCCGGGGTCGTTGAGTGTCCCTCACATGTGCTGCGAGGCCGAGGAAGCCGCTATGGAAGCCGCCGCCTCTCGCGCCCCCAGACCTGGAAGGGGAGCGCGTACGAGCCGCCGGACTCTGCCCCTAACCTGTACCCTTCCCCCTCAAACACTACCTGGCCTTCACTTCTCCAGAAGCACGACGAGGACACCAGTTCCCCTTTTATTTTGGACACTTTATTCTCCTGGACACTTTATTTTTGTAAATAAAAAGCCTCTCCGAGGCCTGACGCCACTCCCACTGTGTCTGTTGTTGGCCTGTCCCGTTTACATATTATAATTTAAATAATAAATAAATTACTAAAGAAATATATTACTACTACAATCAGCAACAACACCAACGTCTTGGTTACGTAGGTAACCCTCGTTCCCTAAAGGAGGGAACGGAGACGTTACATGACTCGCATGAGAGACCAATCACCTCTGAGTCTTATTAAAAAGGCCAATGAACATTGGCATGCACTGATTGCATCCAGCTGCATCTGATCACAGTGTGAGTATAAACAGGGCAGGTGGAATAGTCCACATTAGTTTTTCGCTGAGGAGCCGAGCCGCAACTCTGCATCAGCGTGACCTAGGGTCATGGCAAGGGGATGTAACGTCTCTGTTCCTTCCTTCAGGGAACAGGGTTACCTACATAACCAAGACGTTCCCCTTCAGTCGAGTCACTCCGACGTTACATATGGGAATAGACCCGTGAAAAGGCCACGACCCTGGGGCCATGTTACGCAGAGACCAACAGGATGAACGTGCCAGCAGAATGATTTGCACATAACCTTCCCAACGCCCTGGGGGCCAGATAAAAGGGACCCCACAGGGATGCCAGTTGTTACTGAAACAGGGGTTGGTGGGGCGGAGCGCATGCTTTACTTTTTGTTTCTACATGCGGAATGTGAATAATTCAATAAATCCATGAATTCAGAGATATATGAAGGAAACACGGCCCTCTGGCTGACCATGGAATATATTGAGATATGTGGCCACAACCTAGGAGACCCAGTAGGAACACAGCCAGGACTACTCCACTTCTAGTCCTGACTTCGGGGCAGCCGGACCCAGGCTTCGCCGTAGGAAACATTCTGGCAGAATAGCGCACGGATCCCGTAGGAATGGCGTAGCAAGCCGACACCAGTCAGTCTCCTGCTCACCTGATGTTTTTTGGAGTGCCTAACACCTAAGGGGCACTGCTCTGCCTGGTTTTGATATGCAAGGGAGGTGGTGTCTACACCCAATGGGCCAACCTCTGTTTGTAGACAGCATTCCCATTCTGCTGAGGCTCATAGCAGATAAGAGGTGCTTGGAGCGTCCAAAGCTCTGGGTGCAGTGCTACCTGATTGCAAAAGCGTGTTGTAGGAACCTTGGGCACAGGGCAGGGGTCACAGCTGGCCCGAATTTCCAGGCACATTTCATTGACTGAGGCACAAGGCTTGACTGATACGAGTGGCTGCCATATGCCCCAGGAGCCCTGAAGTTTTGAGAGGGACCGCTGTCTTGTCTCTGAATAACTTCAGACAATACAGCGCTGCCTGCGCATGCCTGTTGGTGAGGCGGGCAGTCATCTCGACCGAGTCCAGCTTCATGTCTAGAAAAGAGATCCTCTGCAGGGAGAGTTTGCTCTGTTCTCGGTTGACCCGAAGGCCCAGATGTCTGAGGTGCCAAACCACCAGGTCCCTGTGTTTGCACAACAGATCCCGCGAGTGAGCTACAATGAGCCAGTCATTGAGAATGCGAAATCCCTATCTCCTACTTATTTGGGAGATAGGGCAACTTCCGCATGCTTCGTAAAGATGCGGAGAGAGGGACAGGCGAAATGGGGGCACCTTGTACTGATACGCTTTGACCCTTGAAAACAAAACCGCCAAAGGGGTCTGTGTCAAGGTAAAATCGAGACGTGATGGCTGCAAACCAATCCTCGTGCTGAATGCATGTTAGGATGAGCATCCCGAATGGCAGCCTGAGAAGGGACCGATTCAGAGCTAGAAGAGCCAGGATGAGTCTGATCCCACCACGGGGGGGAAGGGGAGGGGACTGATCTCAGAAGGATAAACGTCCTGGAGTAGAGTCTGATTGCACTGGGCAGCGCTTACCTGCTCCCTGGATTTTGCGGCAATGTAGGGCTCGGGGTCTGAATCCGAGGGGGCGTTGTTTTGGGGGGGGGGTTTAGGCGTTGCTCAGGAAGGGACTTCGGGGCATTGGGCCTAGAGGTGAGGTTTTTTTTTTTTAACAAACTCCCACACCTCCAGGGTGCCCGTGTCATGGGCGCCTCGCAGCTTGCAGATTTTTTTTTGCCCCTGAGGTACGGGAGGCACCGCACGCCCAAGGCCAGTTCGACATCGGGCCACCAGTCTGCTTCTTGAGCCTCGCTGGGGGACAGAGCAGGTTTGGAAGCCTTGGGGGTTGCCCTCGGTGACCAGCAGGTGGAGGCTGAGCACAGCAAGGCGTGCAGGGCAATGGCAGCCTCCGTAGCATGGTAAGCTCCGCCAGCGAGAGCGGGCAAAAGCTGACGCACTGTAGGAGGGCAAACGTAACTGATCCAGCCACGCGGCAGCGCTCCGTGGTCTTGCACCATGATAGCGCACTCAGCCTGGGTGACTGCCTCGCAGCCCTTGGCTGCCCCGCCACTTCAGTTTGCTTGTGAACTGCAGAGAACTGCTGGGCCCAGTCCCTGAGCCAGGTTCGACCATAGGTGCCGCTTCTGGACCACAACTGTGGACATCACCCGACCAAGAGATTGTGTCACGACTTCTGCCGCTCCTTTTCCTAGGGGTGAGGTCGGACATTGAGTTCGCATAAGCCCTTGATCAGGACCACCCATGTGCCCCCACAGTGCAGTAAGCTCTGCCGGCAATAGCAGGCGAAGGCTTTCGCATTTTAGGAGGGCAAACGCAGCTGATACTTTATTGCAACAGTAATTTATTTAAAGTAATTATAATTTATTATTTTTTTAATTAATGATTAGTAGATTTAATTAATAGATTATTAATTATTAATTAATTATTATTATTATTAGTGTTATTTCAAATTATAAAATTAAGTCAATAAAATATATTATTTAATTATTATTATTGTTATTGTTATTATTTTAAAGAAAAAACCTAAAAATTTTAATACCAATATTCTTTGTTTTTAAACATTAAATGTAAAACCTAAGCATTTTGTCACATTTAATAATATTTGTTTGTTTTGGGCAATTTAACTATTAATAGCTTGAGATTGTCGGTTTCAGAAACCTCTTTGAAATAATTTTTATAACATTTTTTTCTTTCCATTTCCAAAGTGCTTACCCACTTTAACTTTAAACTGGCTAGTTTCCTCAAGATTTGATGTCAGGAATTTGACCAGTCCATGTCACTTTTAACAAAATCAGCACTCATGTAAATTACTCTGAAATTACTCTGCTGTCACTAATAAATTACTGCACAGCAGCACTTCTGAATGATTTTCATTAAATATTCTGCAAATTTACTCCTGACAATGACATGCTATAAAGTCACTCTATATGCATATTCACAAAATATTCATTGCTCAACTCTAAATTAAAAGTTTCAGCCTGGCCCGAGAGCCTTTAGAAATGAAATGTCAGTTTGTTCTGATGAGTATGGTTTTGAAGAGTTGGAGAGCATTTTTGAACCATAGTTGGGACCCTGTATGCAACATCTAATTTTTGAGATGAAAGCACTCAAGTGTAATTTTCTCTTTCATTGTTGCCATCCTGACCACATGTGCTAGTCGCTATAAATACTCAAAGCTCACAGTATTCTGTGTCTGCATTCGTCAACAAGATATTACAGGAATAGTTTCTGTCAATTCTGTTGTCATTTTTTCTTTTTATTTTGTAAAGCACTAAAAGAAATGTTTTAAAGAACCTTCATGCCGCTTTATTATGTAGTAGTTTACCCCAAAATTTAAATTTGCCGAAGATTTACTAACCCTCAGGCCATCAAAGATGTAGATGAGTTTGTTTCTTTAATATTACAGATATTTCACATTACATCACTTCCTCACCAATGGATCTGGGCGCCGTCAGTATGTGCAAACAGCTTATAAAAACACTCCACACCACTCGTGTGTTTATGTCTTGTGAAGAGAAAATCCATAATTGAGATGTTTTTAAAGGAGGCATATGTTGCTAAAAAGAACATTATTTTGTGTAATTGGTTTTTTTTGTCTCTATGCACAGCCAGCATAGGCTACTCTCCAGGATTTAGGAGTAAATGCACTGAACACACTCTAATATTTGTGTTGAACTGTTCTGGAACTTGGCCACTGAGCTGTGTCCTCTTTTGAAAGTATGAAACACAGTCTCCATAACATGGCGCCTGCAGCATCACTACTGTGAGAATAATAGCTGCCTTCTTTCTTTTGCATAAAAATTTGGGCGGTGTTATCAAAATAAACCCACTTTGTGGGGGCATGTTAAAATGAGCCGTTTTAGGGGGGTGTGGATAAGGCATAACTTTTATAAAGAACATCTCTGGTTTTGAGACTTTAGCCTTTGCAACTTTAAGGATCTTATCTATGCACCTATCTATGAACAGCTTGTAACACTCCAAAGAGAAAGGAAAACTTGAAATGACATCATATGACCCCTTTAACTTCAAACGAGTCACCTATACGTTCGCTGATTCACAAGTTGTCTGAATTAAGGAAGATATATGCACAACGTTTACGAGCTCTTAACAAAGATGTTAGTTGTTATTATGGATTATAGACTCTTGTTTTGGCCAGAAACTAAAGTTAAAATGCATTACTGATGGATTTATTTCTTACACACAGCTTTTTACTTCAAGTGATTGATGGCCTGGAGTGGTGTGGATGATTGGTGTGATGTTTTTATCAGCTGTTTGGACTCTCATTCTGACGGCACCCATTCACTCATTAGTGAGCAAGAGATGGAATGCTACATTTCTCCAAATCTGTTCTGATGAAGAAACAAACTCATCTAAATCTTGAACGGCCCGAGGGTGAATACATTTTCTGGAAATTAAAATTGTGCGTATATTCCTTTAAAGTCTTCTAAACTCGTCATTGTAACCTTCATATGGAATTGACATAATCAAACCGTTTTATTTTGGAATGAATTCTGCCTATTAAGCATGGTAATTTGAAGTAAAATTCTGTGGAATAAGGGAGACACAATACACACATCGTCTTAAGCCTTGTTAACCCAGAAAACTTTTTTTAATTAATCAGTGCATGCATAATTAATGGGTATTTAATGCCTACTAGGCTAAATGTTTTTGCAGTGTGGTGGCTGCACATTATTTTAGGACATCTTCCTCTTTTCTTCAGTTTTGAGGTGTTTTTGACTGAAGTACAGTTGACCATCCGGATTCAATGTGTGTGTTGGTGTATAGCTGTATGTTGATGTGATTAATGAGTGTGGAAAATGCAGGGCACGTGGTGTCATAACAGCAGTTAGCAAATCCCCATATGCCATATGGAACTGAGGGACAGAGGCAAACTGTACTCATACTTGAATGTTTTATAAAGAGAAGCTGAAGACAAGAAAAGGGCAGGAGCGAGATACAGGAGCGAATACTAAACAGAGGCTCCTTTTAAGCTGGATTCTATTTAATCGAAGTAGAAGGAAACCAAAAAAGGAAAAATAAGATCTTCTAAGATGTGGAACCATAAGGAAGTAGTTCAAAGAGGTAAAATGGATTAGTCACTGCTTTTATGAAGGAAATTGTGTCTTTTCTTGTTTCCCTTTTTGATGATACGCTCTTGCAAGTGTTTTTATATTCTTATTAAAATTCAGCTCCTTGTCTGCGTTTCTGCATCACTAATACGAGAGAGAGAGAGAGCATCTGATTTACTTTGAGCTATTTTTGTGCATAAGGATATGAAGATATTGACAGTCGGAAATCGAAATGTTCTTTTTTATCACACTGTTTTATAAAGGTCAAGAAGGCATGATAAAAGCCAACGAGCTGTAACTGCTGGAAAAAGCATGTACCTATGAATGATAGGTAATTTTGTTCATTCGTTATTGTTATACATTTGGTAACACTTGTTAACTATTAACTACAACTTTTCACTCATTCATTTGCTACTTATTACTAGTTAGCAAGGTAGTTGTTAAGGTAGAATTAAGGATGTAGAATTAGGTCATGTAGAATAAAACATTAATATGTTCTTGATTAGCACTAATAAATGCCAAATATTCTAGTAATATGCATGTTAATAAGCAACTAATTGGTGTAACCGTCAATTAAAGTGTTACTATTATAATGAAACAATACATTTCATTTTAATATTTATATTTTAATTAACATTTATTCATTAATAATAATTATATATTTTTAATCAGTTTTAGTGTTATTCATGTAGAAGCTATATGATTTAATAGTAAATATTATAATTAAACAATACGTTTCATTGTAATATTTATATTTTAATAAAATGTGCTTAATAATAATCATAATATTTTTTAAACACTTATTGCAGTTGTTGTAAAACAAAATATTTAAATATTAAATAAATAAATATTATAATTAAATAGTAAATGTAATATTTTATTAAAATGTATGAAATGCAACTACAAAACATTATTTATTTGTATTAATATAAAAACGATATGCTGTAAATGATCAAATAATACATTTGTTTCTATAGTGTTATTAACGTGCAAATGATATGCTTTAATAGTAAATATTAGAATTAAATCATGTATTTTATTTTAATAATATACTTTTAAATAAAATATTTGCTTAATATTATTTTTTTTAAATATATTTAAGTAACATTCATAATTTAATAATCACTATTATCGTGTTATTATATAAATGTAAAAATGGTATCCTTTAAAAAGATTCTTAAAAATAAATAAATGATTTAAATATTGTATTTTATTTTCATACATTTTAGTTCAACAGCACATCCAAAGAACGTCTCCTCATTATTTGTTTGCAGGGCTGGTGACATTCCTGTGAGCGTGTCAATTGTGATTTTTCCATATCGATTATTCTGTCTGAAATGAAAGTAGAGTGTTAAGTTGACGGCTCAGATGTGTTTTGCTCCTGAAGTGAGGTCAGGCGAAGGTGTCATCTTTATCCATCATGCCCTCACCTCCAGTCAGATCTCCGCCTGTAGTCTGTGCTATTTATAGTCATGAATGATGCAGACATTAAAAACATAAACCTGCATTGAAACAGACTCTTGAGACTCTTGGTCCTTGAGAATATAAGCTTTAAACGACCTGCTCTGCTCAGACTGTAACTACAAATGAAGCATTGAAATTCCACTTTGGGGAAGCTACTATGATTTGTGCGATCGTTCTATGCAGTAGTTTTATAAATAGCTTTGCCTGCTCACTATTTTTAAGTCCCAGTGGTGCTTTTCGCTCTAAACTGGTGCATGCTGTCACTTCACATTGCAGATCACTGCATTCATGCTGCATCCCTCCTGTTCTCTACGCAGTCTGACTTTTCTCTGTGTTTTATCACAGGTTCAATTAAGGCTGGACAGTGGTGATGTCACTGCAAAGTAAGTTCAGTCTTTTAACAATTGCCAAGTTTTCTATGAATATATTTTCTTAAATTGACCTCTTTTGTTCTATGGGACATGCTATACAGATGTAAAGTGGCATGTAAATCCAAACGTGTAAGACCTCCTGTGAAAATGTTTTGCAATTTAATGTGGCTTCATATTAATGCTAATTAATAAATTATATTACCAGCATATAAAATTAAGTGAATACAATTAGCATAAATCACAATGTGACAGTATTTCAATTTTTCCTCTTTTACTTTTTAATAAGAGCAACACATGAGCTGCATGTAAAAACATTGATTTCACAAGGTCAGTGTCACTAATATTAAATAGAAAAGAAACAAATTTATTCCATAATATAATATTATTAATGTTTTACAGTTTATTTAATAATAATATTAAATTAAACAATTTGTATAACATATATAGTTATATATATATATATATATTTACAGTATATATAGTAACATGTATATATATATATATATATACATATATAGAGAGAAAGAGGGAGAGAGAGAGATACACACACACACACACACACACACACACACACACAGAGTATATATACTGTACACTAAATGTTAAATATCTAATATGAAAAAATAAGACATATAATTACATTGAATAGGAAACATTCTACAACAAGATATTCTTTGTATTCTATAGAAAATATATGATGCTAACGTCCTACAAATTTAAATTAGCAAATTATTTTCTATTGAAACACATCTGCTGACTTTATTTGAAACCAAGCGCTAAGCCTTTGTCAAATATTTGCTAATATTCCTGCTCATCTCCTGCAGTGAGCGAGGCCGAGGGGGCTGTGAAGGTGGAGGAGTGGCAGCAGACGTTTTACGCCTCAGACTCGGGCATTCAGTCAGGAGCCACCACCATTCGAGATGAGGACGAGTCTGAGATCAGTAAGAAGTACAGCGTCAGTGCCGGCGCTGGTGAGAGCGCTACAGGTAACTCGCCTGTCCCGAACATTTTGATGAATTATTCGACCTGAGGGCCGAAATTTCACATTAGAGTCAGTGGCACTGAACCCTTCTATAAGGGCTGTGTCGTTCCACTGGACTTGCAACATTCGGATGTCTTTTTTGTTTGTTTTGCTTTCTTAGACATAAAAAAATGTGCAGTCTATGAGAGGATAGTTCACCCAAAAATAAACATTTGCAGTTAGTTTGATCACCCTCGAGATGTAGGTGACTTTCTGTCTGCTATAGAACAGTAAATACAACTTTTAGCTAAAACTGTGGCTCTTGGTAATTCATAAAATGGAAGTTAGCAGCAAAAGAGTGAAAGACACTAAATTAATACCTCATGATATATTGAAGTCTTATGAAGCGAAATGATCAGTCTGTGAAGAAACTGAACATTACATCATTGCCTGTAATCCAAACGGTCTTGAGTTGATGTCTGGTTCACGAACGGATCATTCTTTTGAATCGGTTCTTTTTGGTGAACCAGTTCACTAATTCTGACCAGGGCATGTGAAACAGTTCATGACTTGAGCAGGACAGATCTACAAGTTACCCAACCAAAATCACTTTCAGGCGCCTGGGAGTCACTCTGATTCGAAATGAGTCAGAATACCAGTGTATATGATCCTATGATGCTGGTTTTGCTCTCCAGTTCCTCCAACAGTTGAACTGAGGAAACAGTTCTAGTTTGTTCAGGTTATGTGCTTTAAACATGTAAAACATTCACGTTTCACTTCATTATTGATTGCTTTAATTGTGTATATGTGATGTCATTGTGTGATTACGTAAACTATTGAATTGAACAAGTTCATAGAAGTGAACTGTTCGAAAGAACCAGTTCGCCAAAGGGAATCATATTTCCCCGTTTGCCTGAGGCTGTGGATTACAGGTAATAATGTTGTGAGTAATGTTCAGTTTCTTGCAGAGACCAATCGTTTCGCTTTATAAAAACTTAATATGTATAACCACTGATATTGATTTTGTGTTCCCTGATATACTTTATACTTATACTTCATTGAATTACATTATATGAATCATCGAGGAACACAGTTAGAGCTAAAAGTCTTCTTTACTGTTCAACTCAAGAAAAGAGTCACCTAAATCTATGAAGGTCTGATGGTGAGTAAACTAACAGCACATTTTCATTTTTGGGTGAACTATCCCTTTAACCGTGGGCTGTGCCATGGCGAGAGTCTTATTGCTTTATCCCTACAAGATGCATATTAAATATACCTGTGGTTTTCTCATTATTCTTTGTTGTCATGTGCATGTCATCACTAGTAAATATCTGGAGATTTTAAAGTATGCTGCATGCGTGCTTGCATAGTTTGGAAGAAAGCTGCAAATTTATTTTCTGCCCAGAGCCAGTGACATTTAAAAACTCATCCAAACACTCAGTTCAGTAGGTTCACTTTTTATGGTTTGAACATTATTGCTATCACAACAGAACCTCCGAAGACCCCCTTTCTGACGCTCGCGATGCTTCCAGCATGCATTGCACTTTATTCGGAGAGTAACAGGCGCACCCATTATTTCCACCTCTGCTTTTCTGGTGTCAATCTATTCTGTTATTAAATGTGCCCTGAACCACGTCTGTACTGCATCACTCTGTGTGATCCAGCCTGGGTTATAAAATTATGGCATACGAAATCTGATTGGACAAGCACGTTTGAGCTCCTATAAATGGTAAAATAGCCTATAACCAAGTCTACATACCAGTATATTAGGTGCAGTCAGTCATTAAAAGTAGTAATTCATATAATAATAACTGGTGGAAGAAGTAGTAAATGTGATATTTTAATATAATTGTAACATTATTATTCTTGTTGTTATTATTATGTCAAGCTGGAGCGTATTTCTGAGCCACACTGTTGCACTTTTTGAAGCTTTTGTCATGAAAATAGCACACTTCACATTTACCATATTTTAAAAATACTTTTATTAGTGCTCTCTAATAATTAATTGTGATTAATCGCATCGAAAATAAACTTTTGTTTACATAATATGTGCGTGTGTACTGTGTAGATTTAGTATGTACATATAAACGGGCAACACATGCATGCATATATTTAAAACAAAAAAGTTATATTTATATATATATTATATATATGATATAAATATAGTATTATAAATATATGCATGTATATGCATGTAAATATTTCCAAAATATATAATGTTTGTGTGTGTGTGTGTGTGTGTGTGTGTATATATATATATATATATATATAATTTAATAATAATAATAAGCACAGTACACATTTATATAATATGCAAATAAATACTTTTATTTTGGATGCGATTAATCATTTGGCAGCACTAAATTTAATTATTAACCATCTTCTTTGTTTGCAGTTTTCTGCTACCTTTTCATAGCAAATCAGTAATTTAAAAAAAAAAAAATTAAAGCATTTTATAGTCATGTTGTCATTATTTATATTGTCTTAATACAGTAGAGACTGCTTCAAAGCAGCTTCACAGTCTTAAATAGGACAGTAAAAGAATCAGTGATGCAGACTTCATTATAAAGACTCGTGTCATTAAACAGTCTGAGTTTGCCTCAGCTATAAAGCAGCTCTGCAGATATCTGTGCCATTCACTTCAGTTCAGATCAGGCTGCTTCTCAATAGCAGCAGTGCTGTCGAGTCAATGATATTATTGAATAGTAAGTGTTAAAATGGTTGCACTGTTGGTTTAATACACCCCTTTCTTCATCTGTGTTCAGATATCGAGGCTCAGTACAGTCTAACTCGAGCTCAGCGAGTACGTGCGGCCATGTTCCCCGAGACGCTGGTGGAGGGAGAGACGGTGCTCACCGCACAGAGCAATCCAGACCAGCCCACCAATGTCCAGAGACTGGCTGAGCCCTCGCAGCTCCTCAAAACAGCCATCGTCCATCTCATCAACTATCAGGATGACGCTGAGCTGGCCACTCGAGCCGTACCAGAGCTCACCAAATTGCTGGCCGACGAGGACCAGGTACCATGACAGATGGGGAAATTAAAATATGCATACAATGATACAATGACCAGGGAGTTGTTTCATGAAACAGGTTTACCAAACAAACCAGGCTTATTTCAGTTAGTCTGACTTATTTTGAACCAAATCAGCTCACAATAAGTCGGGCTAACTGAAATAAGCCTGGCTGTTTTAGTAAACTTGTTTTATGAAACAGGACCCATGATAAAAGAGCTGAGATCTTAAATTTGGAGTAAAAAGTACAAAAGATTTGACTTCCTGTCATTCTCCAAGAGTAAGATGGGAAATGCATGTGATAATCGTTATGCAAGATGGGAAATAATCACACAGGATGAACTAGAAATGCGGAAGGAGAAAGAGGGAATAAAGTGAAATAATAATGATATGATGTGAAAAACAACTTTAGGATATGATCTATTTTCCAAGTTAAATTACTGGCTGCCGAGAGCGGGCAACCATTGTAAGTCTGAAAACATTTAGTAACTATGCTGAATAATTTTGCATATTTTTGCATGTTTTTGCATATTAACACTTTACAATTTCTTATTTTGAGAACAATTTCCAATTTTGTATACATTTAGCAATTTTAATACTGTGACGAGCCCCCAGTTGTGAAGTATGGTTCCTTAAAGGAATACTTCCCGCAAAAATAATCCTTTACTGAACATTTATTCGCCATCCAAGATGTAGATGAGTTTTTTTCTTAGAGAGATTTGGAGAAATGCAGCATTGGGTGCCATCAGAGTGCAAACAGCTGATAAAAACATCACAGTAATACACTAGTAATCCACACCGCTCTAGTCCATCAGTTCACATATTGTGAAGTAAATGTACTGTATGTAAGAAACAAATCCATCATAATGACATTTTTTAAACTGTTGCTTCTGGCTGAAATTGGATAATAGGTCTTTCCTGACTCTCATTCCAATGGCACCCATTCACTGCAGAGGATCCATTGCTGCATTGTTGCCAAGTTTTGCCTCGGAATTGAACTACATTAACACTGCTGCAGAGGATTGTTTTTTATGTCTGCGGTTTGAATTTTTTCAAAAATTTTAGATTAGGCCTAGTTTTGAATATCAGTTGGGTGGGTTTTGTTGTGAAAACCTGGCAACCCTGCATTGCTGAACAAGTGATGTATTTCTCCAAACCTGTTCCCAAAAAGAAACAAACCCTTTTACATAATGGATGGCCAGAAGGTATGTAAATTCTCAGCAAATTTTGAATTTTAAGAGAGCTATTACTTTAAATAAAGGGCTTAAGTGGCATTTCACCAACTTTACAGGGGGGCAAAAACCAGCAGCAACCGGTTTAGTATGTTCAGTGTTTCTAATGAATAACTCCAAAATGATTAAGAATTCACTTGTGTCCTTTTGGCACTAGAAAGAGCTCATCAAGAGCTTTCATTTGAGACATGGGTCAAAGACATCAAGATGTCAGCATCAAAAGAAATTCACAAAAGTGATTTTACTGTATGTTCATTAAAAGCACATTAAATGGAAGTAAAGTGTCTACTTGGAGAATAAAATGTCAAAATTTGGTTGAAATAATTTTAGATTGCCATTCAGTGTAACAAAATATTAAAAAAAAAAAATCAAAAACATGCTTTTTCTGACTTTAAATTATTAAACATATTAAAATATATAAAAGAATAACTAAGCATATATGTGTTTTAAATGAGTAAAATAATCTTACTCATGTGAAAAACTTAGGATAGTGGCAAATAAAATAAAAATAAATAAATTACAACTAATTAGTATTTGGAGTGAAATGAAAGAATCTTTAATGTGTCATAAATTAATTTTTGTTGTAAATATGCCTGACAAGATTGTTACACCGAATGACATTTTAGTGGGTACATTTTGTAAATCAGTGAAAAATGTGTGATATTTATTTTTGGCTCTGAAAAACAAACAAAAAAATTGCATAAAAAAAATAGAATAATTTTTATGGTTAAACCCTTTTTCATCTTTGACCCACATATATATCTCCATTTGTCCAAAATGTCACTTACGCCCCTCTGGTTCTCACCCCTCAGACTTGCTGACCATCACAATTTACTTTGACTTGCAAGGTTTTCTTTTCCCGTTGCAGGTGGTGGTAAACAAGGCCGCACTGATAGTGAACCAGCTTACGCGGAAGGAGGCGTCTCGCCGTGTGCTGATGCAGTCTCCTCAGATGGTGGCAGCTGTGGTGAGGGCCATGCAGAACACCGGAGACCTGGAGACGGCCCGCTGCGCTGCCAGCGTCCTGCACAGCCTCTCCCACCAGCGCGAGGGCCTGCTAGCCATCTTCAAATCGGGCGGCATCCCCGCACTAGTGCGCATGCTCAGGTCAGCATACGCCTTCGGAGTTTGTGCATAGTGTTTTACATCTGTAATGTGACATATTTCCATGCCAGCCAGAATATGTGTGGACTTGATATGCATTTGGGTGTTACATAACAAAATGTCTCTCATAAGCTGTCATGGTTATTAAAGCTGAAGTCCGTAACTTTTGGCCCCTTTTTTAGGGGTTAATAAACAGAACTGCCTTGCAGAATAAAGTTATTTCTCTCTGTCTGACAAATCATGCAGCGACTGGGCTACTCGGCAGCGGTACTTATCCGAACCAGTCTAAAGAGTCACAATATAAACACTTATTATAGGTTTACTGTAGTGAACGAATACAAGACACGTACTGTATATATGTTTTGGGAAAAGGATTCATGGTGTGGTCTCTTATTATTTAAATTTGGTAAATTTTTAACAAAAAAAAGTTACGGACTGCAGCTTTAAATAAAACTATAAAATAAAATATTACTAATAAAACCTCATTTGTAAGTCGCATGGGATCAAAGCTTCTGCTAAATGACTAAATGTAAATATGGTTCAAATATTGTCTTATTATAACATCCCATGCTTATTTATACAGCTCTCAAATGATGTAAAAAAAATGATCATACTGAACTATTACTAAAAAAAAGAAAAATGGACAAACATATAATAGCGACATATACTGGTGGTTTTTTTTTCCACTTTGTAAATCTTAATGTGTACTTGTTTCCTGTGTATTTTTTTTTTTTGTTTTATTGACTATATAATATGTGATTTAATGACATAATATATATTTTTTGTATTTCTAAAATCAATATTAGATACGTAATAATGTATAGCAAATATATTAAATTTATTAATTATATGTATTTACTTTATTTACTTAATAGTTATTTTACTAAACATAATAAATTAAATTAAACATGAAATAGAAAATTACAACATTTTAAATACGATATATGTAAGGCAATTATAGATACACAACAATCTCATTTGTATATTGTTCCATATTGATAAATTATGAAATAATTAAATATTCTTAAAAGAAAACAGTAATTGTAAAACTAGAAAACATTGTAAATCTAGATTTTTCCATTATACTGTGTTACTTCATATAAATAGCTCCACATTATCTTTTTATGTAAAATGATAAATATTAAAGCCATCTGAGAGAGTTTAATATCAAAGGCTAATAAATATCACATTTGGATCTCTGAAAATGCAGATACACAGTGTTGATTTATGTATCTGTGATATTAGATGAACGATGAACGACAGATGCCTTGCTGGTCTCATGCTTTCATGTTTTAATTAGTCCCTTGACTGTACATGGACAGACAAATGGTTTCAGTTGAATAGTGGCAAACGTTTGATGGATGCTTGCAGTTCCTATGAGAGCCCTTAGACGGACCATCCTAGATCATTACCAAACCAGCACTAACCAGCCTGGATCGCCATGCAAATTCATGCTGGTTTTAAGACAGTCGGCAGGGAAGCCGTAATCCTTCCGTTTCTGGTCTGGTCAACCTGTCGTTTTCCACCCTGCCGTATTAAGCTTTGTTAGCCCTTCTCTGGTTGCGGTGCACGTTAATTTGCACTGACATCATCTCCTAACCTCTGGTGCATTTTGATGAACGCTGTGACTAAGCAATGCTAAAGCAGGACAGTATGTCTGTTTTCTGTATATGAAAGTGTTGCTGCGCTACAAGAAGGGCTATAGCACAGCTGTATTTTAGAGATATATTTGGACTCTGATGGGGAATTCGCTCTGTCAGAAAGCCCATTTGCAGCAGATGTTGAGATAATAGAGTAGAGCAGGATCTTTATGACCATGCATCCAGGGCCGCTGCAACTTTGACACGGTATCACCATATTAAGTTACAGGGACAGTCTGTCTGCTGCAGTCTGTAGTTAAATGTCTTGCTCAAGGATGATATCTTAAAGATAGACCGCTTTGATAGCAGTCTAGATGTTTAGAGGTGGTGTGTTTGATATTTCTGGTGTGAAAACACTCTTTTATGTTCTGGTTTAATATGCACAGATGAATGGAGGCGAGTTATTTGAAGACTGTTTTTTCTGAAGCTCTGTGAAGACATTGCTTGTTTGGCCAAAAACCTATGTTTATTGGTTGAATGTAAGACAGTTTGAACCAATCTGTGCACGGGGGTGGGACTAAGCGTCAGTTATCGTTCCTGTTTGGCTCAGAGGAGCGAAATGCATTGGATTTCTCTGATGAATCAATTTTGTCAAAATGCAATGACGTAATCACGTCTGCTACGAAGCCTCTGATATAATATTAATCAGCATAATTGTATTAATGTTATTCATATATTATTAATAAAATTGTAACCATAATAAAGGAATCTCTCCTTCCCCACAATGCAAAAAAGAGACATTTCTATTCTATTCTATTCTATTCTATTCTATTCTAATGTAAATATATATATATATATATATGTTTACTATATTTATTATGTATAAAGCTTCTACTTCAGGAATCGTGTCTCTCTCATAGGGATCTGGCAATTCTGGGTGTTAAAATCTGTATGATTTAGAAAGCGTTTTGAATACTCTACTCTCTCTTCAGTTCTCCTATGGAGTCAGTGCTGTTCTACGCCATTACCACATTACACAACCTGTTGCTGCACCAGGAGGGAGCCAAGATGGCAGTGCGTCTGGCTGATGGACTGCAACGGATGGTCCCTCTTCTGAAGAAGAGCAACCCCAAGTTCCTGGCCATCACCACAGACTGCCTGCAGCTGCTGTCTTACGGCAATCAGGAGAGCAAGGTGTCGTATCTTCACTAGCCTTAAAGACTTAGAGTGCTCGCATAGAGTATATTTTAGTCTGTGTGGTCTTTCTCTTTTCACAGTTGATCATCCTGGCTAATGGAGGGCCTGAAAGTTTGGTGTTCATTATGAGAAACTACAACTATGAGAAGCTCCTGTGGACCACCAGCAGAGTCCTGAAGGTGCTTTCTGTCTGTCCAAGCAACAAGCCGGCTATTGTTGACTCTGGTGAGTGAATGTGTGCATTACGTTCTTCTTTTAACTCTCGTTTTGCCTTTCTTTCACTTTTATTATTATTTTTTTATTCTTAGACCCTAGAGGAATATTCTTATCTCTTTTCTTTCATTCCCAAGCACTGTTCTTTTGGGCATTATTGTATAATTTCCCTTTAATATCACAATCTCCGTCTCGTTTTGTCTGGGTTCCTTGTCTGAGGACGTTTTTGCATATTTTCCCCCACTTTTGTAAATGTATTTGCATGACTTTTACAGTCATTGGTGATTACATTATTAAGCATTTGTGAGATTGCTGTGGATGATTTCCATTTGTTTGTCATGTAACAAATCTATAAAAACAAAAAGGGTTCAACCATTATACACTTTGGGGTTGGTAAGATGCTTTTAGAAATCTCTTAAGCTCATTAAGGGCGCATTTATTTTAATTAAATAAAATTTTTTAATTAAAAAATACATTAAGAACTACGGAAGTTCTAAGGCCATGTATTATAATTTTTTTCCTGTCTTGTTTTCTCGTGATCTCGACATAACAAAAGTTGTTTTCTTGTTATCACGATTTAATTTTTTTTCTGGCCTCAACTAAAAACTACGGAACTTTCGTAAAAAAAATCGCGAGAAAATCTTGTGTATTGCGAATGCTTCTGGTGGTGTAGTGTACCTGCTGGCGGTTGAAATCTCCATCATAAACTTTATAATTGCCCGCAGCAAATATGGATTTTATCTCTGCTTTGAGAGAGAGGGGCATTCTTCTGGGTTGAATTCCAGGCTTTAGGAATAGGTTGCGCTGCGGGTTGGCCTGCT
>JAUCMS010000079.1:17166223-17190452 GCA_032357445.1 Enteromius radiatus | reverse complement strand
TCTGTCTTGACCCTGTGTCTTCTGCCATTGTTGTTCAGGAAAGTACTGCAAAGAATCTGCCTCAACCATTTGCTTACGGACTGTCATGTGCTACATTTGGATAACACAATACTGTGAAGAACATTTACAGTGTGATGCTTGACTTGGGATGGAGGAAAAAACAAAACAAAACTTGTGTGTCCAGCCCAGTGCCACACTAAACACATCGTATCGCCACTGTTTACAAGCAATCGGATTGTTTTTGCTTTGTTTTAAAAATTATACATAAAAGATTTTACAGTGTTGCTTGACTGATATGCTATATGTATGTTTTAGACATCAAATAAAGACTTTTTCAATTGTTACATGTGAATGTATTTTATGTAAAATATATATTTTTGGATCATTTTAATTTGTATTTCGAAATATATTTTTAAATATATTTCAAAATATACAAAAAATGTCAAATATATTTATAACATATTTTGAAATGTATTTTAGCACACATATATTTTTTGGCCATTTTTTTACATTTTGAAATATATTTAAATTACATGGGTAATATTAAAATAAAAAGTTATTTATTTTCTAATAAGCTCTTACCCAAACCAATATTAACTTTCAGAGTGTGACAGGTGTTCAGTTCAGCATTTGGTCTTTAGGGCAGTTAATTTATCTCACATATAAAACGTACATTGTGGGAAAAACAGGTGAAACCAGTTCGAAAAATTCTTGGATGCCATCAAGTATTCTGTTTTTAAATAACAACTGTATAATGAGATGTTTAAACAATGTTTATTTTTTTTTGGTTTGGTGCAGTTCGCTCTCACACTGCCTTTTTTGCAAGTGTACCGAAAATTGTAAAGAAAACCACACGTGTGCTAAGGTCATCCATTCATTGGACAGAAATTCTCAAGCAGAAAAAAAGGAAGTTCGAAAACAGCCTTCTCATGGAGAGCAATTGTTTTTTTGTTTTTTTTTTCAAATGATTTTCTGTTATCACCTACTAATGCGATATGAATCCGGCGGAGAGAGCATGGCATACTGACAGTGGCACTGCGCCGAAGATGGACTAGATATAAAACGAAAGTAAAACTTAACAAAAACAGCGTGCGTGGGAAAACTATTGCAGGATTTCGCATGTGTGTAATTTTGTAGCGAACACAAGACTTTCCCATAAGGCAACTCCTACTACTGGAGTCTGTTAACTCAAAAGACGCAGTGCTTCTGCAATTGGGTCGGATCGAGGTCGGGTTGTAGTCACACCTTAAACGAACTGTACCAGAGTTCGTTTGGAACCGAACCGAGAACACCTCTTCAGCTGGGTCTCGGTTCGGAACTTGAGTTTGTTTCCATCGAACCTTGGTCAGTTGGGTAACGATCGCCCCTGCTGGTACTCCAGTGATAGATTCACCTTCATACATGCATGCGGTGATTATTATAACCATACACCTTTATTGTTTGCCAGTAGGCATTCTGGATCATACCTGTGAACTGATGACCACTGATAACGCTTATTCAATCTTGTGATATCATTCGAATTGGGTGCTAAAGAGAATCCTGTTTTCTATTAAACATGAGCTGTGTTTTTATTCGTCTGCTTTCAAAAGAACGATTGCAGATATAGGCCTATACGAAATTGCACAAATATAGCTTACTCATTCAGTCTGTGTTTCATAATGTCTGAGTGAGCACACACACAAAAAAAGAGGATGTTCGTTGAGGGCACGTTTAAAATGCTGCTCTGTTGAAATGTCCGACGAGCATAATTACGTAAAAATCACACTGACGTCAGTAAATTGATTAATATAATAAAAAAAAAACTTCACTACTAGAGAGGAAATATCTACATAAAATTGTTTTCTTTGGGTATATATTGTAATGTACACTCTCAGAAATAAAGGTACAAAATTAAACTGGGGCGGTACCTTTTCAAAAGCTACAATTTGGTACCTGTTAGGTTCAAATATTAGTACTAATATGTGCCTTTAAGGTACCAGAAAGGACCCTTTAGGTACAATCATATACCTTTTAAAAAGGTACTGGCTCAGTGACAGCTTTTGTACCTTTACTTCTGAGAGTGTATAAATTATGCTTTGTTATTGTATTCTTCCATGCTTTTATACAGCCTTTTCAGTGAATGCTCAGAATTACAGAATTTACTCTAGATAGAAAATGTACCATTGCTAAAAATTTTTAAACTAATTATATTGTTGAGCATGCTCATACCTTTATAACCTAATTAAATGTGTTTTCAAAAACATGTTTAAAAAACCAATATGAAAGAACCCTTCCACTAGAATAATGTAAGTCACACGATACAGTTAGTATACAAAATTCAATCATTTTTTTTTTTTTTTTTTTGTAAAAGGACTTACCTAGGACTCCCAAAAGCAGCACTATGGTACTCAGCAGAAAGTCCATGTGTCTAATCAAATGTATTAAATGATTATTAGCCTAGTAAAACTGCTAAACCTTCTTCACATGTTTCTCTGACTTGAAATAAATTGTATCCTGAACCAAGGCTTCCTTTTTATTCACCATGCATTTCAACATTTCCTGCACAGTCTTCTATCCCTCTTTCCTGTCATCCTTCCCCTTTAGAACTTAGAAGTTTGCCTCAGATGGTTCTGAACATTCATCTCCATAATAAGCATTTCAAAAATAAAAACAATGTCATATATTAAACATAATATAATTGTTTTAACATTATGACATGTTGTTATAAGTGAAGTTGTTCCAAATAAACTACCTTGGAGTGGAGCGCGAATTAATCACAACTGGCATCACATTACCTAATCAACCTCCCCATTTCTCCCGTCCAATCAAAACCATTCTACCCACTATAAAGCATCCCTCCTCATTTAGGGCATGCAAGGACCGAGCCGGACGCCGAGCTCTAGCCCTAGGGTTCAAGCCTCGCGATTATAAAGAAGCGCGAACTCTTGAAATGGTGTAAAATAAATATGATAAAAATATTTCACGAATAAACAAAATGTAAAGGTAGATTTGTGTTAGTTTTATGAGTTAGGATTCAAGTCATTCAGTTAATATTTGCTCAACAATGTAAACTGCCTGAATGGTTTTACACACGCTCAATCTGAAATGGCAAAAAAAAAAGGTAATTATTGACCTCCTTGCTTTCATTATAGCATATAAATGTCGTCTAAACTGATTAAGATGAGGCTACTGAAAAAGTCCACACATAAAGTTCTCTGTTCTCTTTTAGGCTGATTTTGTTGAAAGAGCTTACTTAAAATTATTATTTTTTTTAAGTCTCGAAAGGAAAAAATCCTATTTATTTGAACTGGAGTTTAAATTTGTCTCTTCCCGATGTGACGACTTTTCCACCTCATGGGCAACTCATTTGGCCAGTATTTCCTTTGGAAGGTGGTCACTGTCTCTTGTTTGTGCAAAACTTGTATCGTACAAAAAGACAGAATGATAAAAAGGACTAACATAAAATTATAGCTACCAGCTCCAATCGCCAATTCAAGCCTTTCCTCAGCTCAGTGCTCAAGACTTTTTCCATGTCTGAGGTGTTTCTTTCCCACTTCTTTTGTTATTTGTGTATCTATTTTCCTCCTCCAGGGAGCAGTCATGAGACGTTACATTTGTACTCTTGTATTACGCAATCTCAGTGTTCTCAGTTGTTTACTCTCAAGGTCTCAAATGTCACTTCAGTCTATACAGTGATTGACCTCTATGAATTAAAGTGTTTTACCTTTCTCCAATAACTAATAGGCTACCTAAACCTGATTTGATATAGCCTATGATTTTTCTTTAAAGCACTTTGAATTACCACTGCAATCTTTGTGATTAATGATTAAATAGTTGTTAAAATAAAATATTTTATTTTTATCCTCTTCTCACATTTTATAGGGTTTAATCTATCAGTGATGACTAAATTGCTAGCTATATGTAGCCTGTATAAATCTATAGCAAAATGTAAGTACCAAACAATTATTATGGACAATTAATGTACCTATTTTAAAAGGATACATGATAAAATCAAACAAGTAACATTTAAGGTTAGCAAAAAAAAAAAAAAATTGTAATATTGTGCCCCATTGTATTTAATAAACGTGTATGCATTTGTTAAAAAAATCCTTTATATAGACTATGCATCATCTTTATATATTATTTTTATTTATATTTTTTATAACTGCTCTAAAGCAAGGACACTACTCGTTTGCCTTTGACATTTGATTCCTTTTTCATTCACATGCATCTGACGTCACCTCTTCATGGGATGTCTAATTGTGCATTAATAACACCTAGCTACTCTAATTACTTGACCTATTACCTACTTACCATTTTATTGCATATTGCACATTTCTAAGATACATCACTGTATTTGATCATTCCTAAATAGTGAATTTTCCATTAATAGCAATTTATTTATTTAGCTTTTTTTTTTACGTATTTTATGAATTGCCACAACTCATGACACATTCCTGTACTCGGGTCCAACTGGGTGATGGGTAACGCTTGACCTCATAATGTCCAGCTGTATCATCTTTCTATGGGGTATTTTGTTGTGAAGCTATCGCATGATTTTCCATGCTGTCGTACGAACATCACGTAGATGCAAGCTTGTTGTTCGCGATCCTGAGAGTTGACGTGTGCCTGACCTGCACAAGTGTTCCTGTTTCCTCTCTCCGATTGGTCACTATCGATATCGACGTAATGCTGTGGGCGTGTCACTCTGCATGAACACAAACTTTAAAAGAGTTGTCAACAACAGGGGTCTCAAGACAAGACAGACCCAGACAAGAACTGCGCGCGAGGATATACTGAACTTATCCAGGCAAAAGCTACGGTTTTGTTTTAATCTCTGACAGCAAACAACGTTTTTGTTTTTAGTTTGGATATTTACATCTTCCAAGATGAAGTTTGTACGGTATATAATGAGGAATGCTGCTATGCTAAATGCGCCAAAGCATATTGATTACTACGCGAAATTTTCTCCATCGCCGTTGTCAATGAAGCAGTTTCTGGATTTCGGTAAGTTAAAAAACAACAAGCAAAATATTATTGCATGCAATATTGTCAATCCAAGAAGGATAATGGTGCACCCTGTGTGTATTGCATCATATGACATGCTATTTTTTATGTTATGAAATAATTTAGGTAAGTAATTATTTAGATTAGGATTATTCATTGAGATATTTAAAAACCTGAAATGTGTTGAACGCATGGGGTAACCATAGTAACATTTCGCTGCTCGAGGCGATTTTTGAATTTCATTATTGGTAACTTTAGCCCGCTATATTTTTAAGTAGGCTATATAAGGTTAATTTATAGGTTATAGGTTTATATAAGGTTAGCTCAAATATTAGTGCATGAACAAAACTCAGTTTAAATATCTGAGTGCAAGTTCAACTGTATTGCAGCAAGTGGGCATTACGCTGAAATTTCACGTTTGTTGTCTTTTCAGGATCCACAAATGCATGCGAGAAAACATCGTTCGCTTTCCTCAAACAAGAGCTCCCTGTCAGACTAAGCAACAGTCTGAAGGAAATCCACCTTTTACCAGACCAACTGATAATGACTCAATCCGTTCAGCTAGTTCACAGCTGGTAAGTTCATGCTCTGGGTTATTATCAGACCAAAAAAAGTTATTAACCAACTTTTGAAAAGTCTCATCTCTCTTATAACAATATAAATAATGTATGTGTATTCTCTAATGCATTGCTGGTCATACTCATCCCCGTTAAATTGGTTTATTTTACACGCGTGTATTATGTAATGTGCACCCCACGCCTTCTAACTGAACGATGAACTCTGGCCCAGTTCCTCCGCCTGGTGTTTTCCAGTACTACTGTACATTACACACTCAGCAGTTCAGAAATCAAGCTTCTTCCGGTATCCATTAGCCTGCAGCTTGTATTTATTTTAAAATTCAAATTGTTGCCTAATCTTAGGAATCATCACATTACTTCTTACTATATACTTCTTAAATTTATTAGGATATGGTAGTTTATAGTTTGGGGTTTTGGATCACGTCAAATGAAGTCGTGGTGCAAAATGCTTAGCTTAAAACATTTTCTTTGCTTACTCGCGAGCCTATGGAATGTAGTTGGGTGTTGAAATACCGCTGCAGACCCTCACTTGTTTACTAGACTGCGGGAATTTTTATGTAACGGATACTATGCTTCACTTCAGAAAGTGAAATATGAGAAGGCGCGGCGGCGCGCAGACTTGTTTTGGAGAACTGACTTGGCACAGTGTGTTCTCGTGTGCTCGAGCAGAACAGCGCGTATGAAAACTATAGCAAAATCTATAGTGCATATTAATAGTTCATTTCTTTTAAATGTATATAATAGTATATTATACTACTATATATAAAATACTATTTTATATGTTATACTATATAAGGTAAATCCTATAAAGTATTGTTTTTATATATCATTAAATATTTTTAATTAGCTTTTTAATTCTTATATTTTGTTTTAATTTGAGTTATTGTGCTTTTGTGACACTTTTAATGTTTATATTTTCATTTTATTTCAACTTTAATTTAATACTGAAAATTTTAGTACTTAAACATATTTAAATTCCTTGAACAACATTAAAACATTAAAACAAATTAAACGTTTTAAGTAAAAAAATAAATAAAAATAGAGTATCTATATTCATATTTTATTTGATCCCAGCTTTATTTGAACATGAAAACAATTTTCGAATAGGTTTTTTTTTTCTTTTTTTAAAAAATGTATTTAAGTTCTTTATCAAGGATTTTCTTTTACATTTTCTTAATTTTTAATTATTGCATTTTTGTTACATTATATATGCTTAAACTTGTAAAAAAAAATTCTGCACACATAAAAACATAATTTGGGTTGAGAGTGTTATTGGAGATGAAAAGGTCTATTGTAACTGTAATTGGAAAAAAAAGTACAGTAGTGTACAATCGTTCATTCCCTTTGTCTTTTCTCTTATTTTCACAGGTTTGTCCAAAGCCTGATGGACATCCTAGAATTCCAACACAAGAATCCTGATGACCCTAAAGTTCTTACTGAGTAGGTTCTTCAATCTACACACATCATCTATCAGAAGAAGCGTTATTAAAAAGTACAAAACAGCAGGATTCATGTTGTTTTGTGTTTGTTTCCAAAGATTTGTGGACACTCTGGTGACCATCAGGAACAGGCACAATGATGTGGTGCCCACCATGGCCCAGGGTGTCATCGAGTATAGAGATGCATTTGGGACAGATCCTGTGACATGTCAGAACATTCAGTACTTTCTGGACCGCTTTTACATGAACCGCATCTCCATTCGCATGCTCATCAACCAGCACAGTAAGTCAGTCTTGTCCTAAACCTTTGCTTCAGTCCGAATACTTGGACTTGCCATCAATAGTCACTTTCTCAGCACTTACAGGTCATTAGATCTTGAATAATCCGGCCTGCTCTAGTTTGAGTTAATTATTCACTGGATACAAGAGAATGATTAGCTTGCAGTACACCTCTAACCCTGTATTTCCTGCTCTATCTTTAGCTCTGATCTTCGATGGCTCCACAAATCCAGGACATCCCAGCAGCATCGGGTGCATTGACTCCTGCTGTGACGTCACAAATGTAATCAGAGGTGAGTGCTTTAGTGTTATCGACTCAAGAAGCAAATATTACTTTAGCGACGAGTGCAAATTCATTACTAACATCCTGTGTTCTGCTCCAGATGCATACGAGTGTGCCAAAATGCTCTGTGAGCAGTATTACCTCGGATCCCCTGAGCTGGAGCTTAGAGAGATAAACGGTGAGGAATTGAATTCATTGGTTTTGGGCCACGTTAAATCATTGAAATTGTGTCCAATTGTGTGCATTATATTTCATAATATTCATTCTCTGCTGCAGCAAAGAAGAAGTCACAGCCAATCGAGATATCCTATGTTCCTTCTCATCTCTACCACATGGTTTTTGAGCTCTTTAAGGTAAGCATGTTGCTCTGTTTCTGCATAATACAGACACATATGGAACGATAAACAAATTTAGATTATAAATAAGTTATCTCTTTATACTCTAGAACGCAATGAGGGCTACTATTGAGAATCACGAAACAAGCAGCACGTTGCCACCAATCAAAGTCACGGTGGCTCTAGGTGGAGAAGACCTGTCGATCAAGGTAAATGAGGTTATCGGTATAATTATCCTAGAGAACTTTGGCAGCGAGAATATCTTTAACCTATAAAACTCACACTGTTACAGCATCCTAGATTCAGCTATAACTGATAATAAACTGTTCTAATAATAATAACCACCCTTGATAAACTGAAACCAGCTCTGACTAGTATTAACGACACTGTTAACCTTTGCCCCGCTGGTGAATAAAGCATGCAACAAAGCAGACATTGATCCTCAATGCTATATTCATGTGTTTGTAAGATTACATTTATCTTCTTACACCTACAATACAGTCAATCCCACAGTCTTAGTCATGTAACCCACACATATTTATCATCTGATGTAACGTAGCTCACAAAACTCCTCATTGTTCACTAAACCTCCATGTTTCGTGTTACAGATCTGTGACAGGGGCGGCGGCGTTCCTTTCAGGAAAATTGACAGGCTTTTTAGCTACATGTATTCAACGGCACCCAGACCTACTATTGGTGACCATCAGAGGACTCCAATGGTAAGAGCATAGAACACTACATAATAGCAAGTGCAAATATATTTCATATAAAACTGAAAGTCAAACCTACCTGTTGGTTCCTCAGGCTGGGTTTGGTTACGGTCTTCCTATCTCCCGCCTGTACGCACGCTACTTCCAAGGTGATCTTCAGCTTTATCCAATGGAGGGCTACGGTACAGATGCTGTAATTCAGCTGAAGGTAAAGAGATCCTCAAAAGGATTAGCTTAACTAATAAACTAGGGCTGGGCACAATATAGCATGATATATTCATGCGCATCTCGTCAGGAAAGCTGATTGTTTGATTAGTGGTAAGTCTCCATCATAGCTTTTCAAATGGAGCAGCAGTTAATACACAGCTATGCAATACCGTGCACGTTCAGTTTCGCAGGTGAGTCATTTGCGATACTGAACACGATGTTGCATGGCTGTGTATTAACTGTTGCTGCATTTGAAAACAGGGGATGGAGATTTACAGCTAATTAAAGAACAGGCTTTACTGAAGAGATATGCATGAATATGCCCTACGTTGTTCCAAACCTATATGAGATTTTCATTAAATGTGCTGCATTAACATTATTCTCCTTTTTCGTGCCTCAAAAGAAAGTAAGTCATATGGGTTTGGAATAATGATTAAACCACGACTTTGGTGAAACTTTAAACAAACTGGAGGATGGCAAATCATAATGAGAGTTTTGCTTACACTAAGCTTATATGTTGAGCTTGTTGACATCTTGTCAACTTTGGACATTACATCCGTCAGTCTTCAAATCATTAATCCAGTCTTCTTCCCGCAGGCCCTGTCTACAGATTCGGTAGAGAAGCTTCCAGTGTTCAATCAAACCGCCTTGCGTCATTACAAATTCAACCAGGAAGCCGATGACTGGTGCGTCCCGAGCAAAGAGCCCCTGAACTTAGCGGCATACAAGGTTGCAAAGTGAAAAAGCCGAAGCTGGTTGCGACTTCAAGAGATTGCCAAGATAGGCTGCCATTGTGAATGCTCACATTTGGGGACCAGGGACACGCTTTCCCAATGCCCTTTGAGTACTGTTGTCTGGGAACACTTAAACTGCATGTGGCCAGAATTTAAGATGCTAAACAGTAGATTCCTTAGTAAAAAAAAAACAAACAAACCAGTTTTTACTGTGGTGCTGCTGGAGTTGGTGGTTTTCAGGAAAAGCTCAGGGATGAAGAGTCCTGTGCGAGTGTTAAGGCCTGGAGGGGCGAGAGGTGATTAGATTGCAGGTGAACTTGATTGAAGCGGAGTCAAGTCTAAAAACAGGTGGAGAGAAGCGCATGTATTGCAAAGAAATAAATACTTAAGGCAGAAGAAATGTAGCTGGGATGAGAAGTGGGACATGAAACATTTCAGAGGTCAGAAAAAGTGTATGGATTGTAAGAAGGGATTGATTAAAATGGAAGATGTGGCCAAAGATGTATTTTTCCTCTGAAGCTAAACATACCTGATGTGTGATCGACACAGAAAAACAATTATGTATGCATTTATTAATACCACTGTACGGTTGTGTTTTATTGCATAATGAATGACCACAAGATGTGTATACTCAATGTTGTGTTCATAATATTTATCACTGTTAAAAGGACCTTTGTTGTTTGAGTTTTTCATATGAATGAAATAAATCTGATATTTTCTCATCAATATGCATAAGTTGTTATTGTGCACAGAGTATTCCGGTGAAATACCGTACTGACACACAATATGTTATTAAAAACATGATATTTGTGAATGTGAAAGAAAACCATGCAACATTAGTTGCATTAGTAGCCTAATGTAATAATGTGGTCTAAATTTATATGTTAACAAAAATACATTTTAAGACATCTTAACATACCAAAAGTGGACATTTCATTTACAATTATTACTGTAGTAAACACAGCTTTTTAGCCCAAACAATTTTACCGTTTACTTCACTAAAGCGGCTATTACACTGGAAGTACAGCTTTGGACCTGGGGTTAGAACCATAGTTTCTTGTTAGTAAGATGCATGGGCTTTAATAAATATGCTCTTGGGCACAAGAAGAGAACTAACATGTATTACTGTCTTTATTTTCCATGCTATCTAAATATAAAATGCGTTTCAATTACGTATTTTTGCGCGTCCATTCTAAACCCGGAGTATGATTCAAAGATCAAATAAAAATTTAAAATATAATGAATGTGAGCAAAAAATAGTAAATTAGTCAATATGTGTCATGTTCAGTACAGCAGCATCTTCGAGATCTCTAATCAGTTAAATAACGTAAGTTATTCTCCACCACATGCGTGTGACGTCATTAACAACGGCCCTATGTTGTTGAAGTAACGTGGTTCAAACGGAGTTGCGACCGTTTTTAATAAGCCAGTTACATCGTCGTTTGGGAAACGCACCCCAGATCTGTGGGTTGCAGACAGGTGTACATAGGGTCACCTTTCCATTTATAATGTTAATCCAACCAGAAGAGGTCACTCTAGCTGCCCCTCCTATTAATTCCAGCACAGTTGGACTTGCAACACTGCAACAAGTAAACACTGGCTAAGATTAGTAAATAATAAATGGAAAAAATTACCATGAAAACAATATTTTCAGGTCAAGATGGTAAATAGATTACCGAGTTCAAGAGGATACCCATGTTGCTTTTTCAATAACCTCTTCTGCTGGTTTTGGTACACGTTATTAAATGTGATCCAGTGGATAGACAAAAAGGTGATGCACTCTAAAAATCAAAACAATTAAGAGACTAAGATATAATGTAGATAAAATAATTAATTGATAATTGTATAAATAAAAAAATAAAAAAGATACTTTTGACTCATCTCTTTTCTCTTTTTAAAAAAATGTTGAAGTGCAGATATTTAAAAAAAGGTGTTTAAAGTTCTTAAGTTTGATGTTAAAAATCCTGCAGATGGTCATGGTACCATTTGGAATAACTTTTTTTTAATAAGCACTTTTTAAGTTGTTCTGCTAATTTAAAAATGACCTACATATATTTTGTTTGTTGCAAATTTACATGCAATTAAGATATTTACATTGGCTTGTTGGGGTAATATTAAGTGCACACGTTTTACAGTTAATGAAATCTCTGGAAACAAATGACATTAGTTGTACTTTAATTTCCTTCAATACAAGTGAAATTGAGTAGACAGTGTAACAGTAAGACGATTGTTATCAATGAGAAAAAGTTGCCCATCCCTGATCTAAATACTATCACTGTGTGAAGAGCTGACAGCTCTAGCTCAGTTTTATGTTAATGACATTAATTAGGAGTCGTTTACAAGGCAGAGAGCTTAAACAATTTGCGCGCAAGTTCAAGATCATTTGCGTTCATCATCGTTTTCCGTTCGTAAGTTTATTCTATGAATCGCACATATATCTGCGAAATGATCGTAAGATCAAGTTTAGGATGGTTTCCGCGCAACATTTTATAAATAAGGCCATTTTATAAAAGGTGCAAACGGGATTTAAAGCCATTCTGTTCCACAACCTGATCCGAGATGTTTGGGGGGTTTTTTTGCCGCGGATCTTAAAGAGCCTAGAACACAATGCAGCCTACGTGCTGTTTTCCTTCGGTGTACACGACTGTTTATGGACTGTGATTAAGATTAAGCTGATGTACGTAAAATATAGTACTTTGATTAGGCAGGTGGCCTCACTATGAGTAAACCAATCAGTCACAGCACTATCATAAAAAACACTCTGCTTTGACGTGAAAGGACACGACCCAGAATGCACCCATGCGTGCCCCTTACGCAAACGCTTAAATCCAGCAAGGCAAGGTTTTGTATGCCAAACAGATAAACAAGATAGAAAGATTTTCCTGTATTCCAAAAACTTTGACTGTAAGGTTTAGCCTGTCACATTTCTTGGAAAAAACATTTATCCATTTTTTATGCTCTTAAAATTAGCCTTAAGTGATGCACATCAGAAAAACAACAAATGCACTGCTTTTGGGGACTATTGTGATCCTTTTTAACAGATAAATTTGAGAATTTTAAAAGATAAATTTGTCAATTAATGCAGGAAAACTTACAATTTAAATGTGACCAGAGAAAGAAATATTAGGTAGATTGCGGACTGATTCATTCATAAGGCATCAAAACCTTGACTCAATACTGCGCCCTACTGAGTAAAAGTGGAACTGCCAGCCAAAGTTATAAGAAAACGTATATTATTTTATAAAATAACCGTTATATCTGGTATACCCCACAATTTATAATAAAATAACAATATAAGACTATAAGATATAAGATCTTATATAAGATTTAAACAGTTACATGACATCACTAAATCATCCAGTGTAAAAAAAACACAATTAAATGTAGGTTAATGCAGATTAAAATAAACGGCGAATTGCTTTCTTTGACCCATGACTGCAGTTAGGCTTTTTAACATTTTAAACACTGACTGAAACACCCTGAGAGCAGACTTTCACAATGCAGTGAAAATTGCATTACAGCTTGTATTACTAACAATCAATGAATGAATGTCTGATGATGATGGTGGTGAAGAGGATGAAGATGGTATGAGTGAAGATCAAGAGGACACCAGCTTCTCACAGATCCAGGGCAAGGCCATGTAACAAGGTGCATCATACCAGCTCTTTATAGCTACACGGCTTAACACAGTTGTTTTTATCATGTAGCCACAGTCTTCATCATTATGGTTGTTGGGCTCACCATCTTCCCAGAAGCTATGGAGGAAAAAGAAGAGCGGGAGTTAAATCTATCCTAAAATTCCTTAGGATATATAGGCTTTTAGCCAAGGGAAGTAGCACCATTTTTAAAACGACAATGGAAAAATAAAGTGAGGCCAAAATATGTAAGGTTAATGACATTTCTCTTGGTTTTTAAAATGGACATTTGATCGTTTGTTATAAGTCCACTCATTATGTTAGTTATTATTTCTTGCACTCAAAACAGTTATATAACCATTTTCTACCCTAAATAATTTCATTATACAATCAATCAGGTGGCTGTGATGAGACCTTCACTGCTTTTCATAAAATAAAATAAAAATAATATCTTCCCTATAATAACTATATATATATAAAAGGTCAAATACTTCAGATTCCCAAGTAGTCATTAAAATGAAGGAATCTCAAATGACCATTAAACACTGAAAATATATATATACATATATATAAATGATTTTGAGGATATTTAAATGATAAGAACATTAGTCATTTCATACAAGGTCCCTTTTTCTGTTTTTCTTTTTATTATTGTTATTATTTTTAACAAAGAGGAAGAACAGACAGGAAGGGATGTGGATCACCACAAGACCTCTATCAAAAAGGGAAATGAAAAAATTTGATTCAGTAGTTTTAACTCCATGTGAGATGTGTCATAACACTGTTCCAAGTATACGTACGGATCTGAATTTTAGTTTTAAACCTATTTTTGACATTCTTACCCTCCAACTAGTTTGGTTCCATCCACCCATTGCCAGTCATCTTCTGCTTTTTCATCACTTATGCCAAACCAGTAAGCGTTCCAGTATCCACGGGGCAGCAGGTTCCATATGAATGTCTTCATCAGGTCAAAAGGGTCAAACAGCATTAAAAATCAGTCAAAGAAGACAACAGTGACTAAGAATCTATTGCAACAGCTCACATGCTTCAACGAAGATATCTTCCTCTTTTGTTTATTCTTGGCCAATAGTTGCTGTTCATTTTACACAAATATTGAATGTCTAAGATCAGTGTTACTTGAGGCCATTACATGTGCAGCAAACACATGTCCTTACCTGTTCCTCAGCTGTGAGGATAATGGCCAGATGTCCTCCTGCCCGCTCGCAGAAGGCCTGACTGTCCGACCAGCTCCTATGATATTCGGAGACGTAGTAACAGCTGCCGTTAAAGTGCCTCCAGTCTGAAGGACAGGGACTTTTCGTTGGGAGTGGAGTGGTTTGTGCTGCAGGTTTTTCCTCTAAAAAAGACCCTACATTTAACTTTATGAAATGCAACAGATATTGTTTATTGAAAATTAGCCTGTTATGGCTCAACCTCAAGCCATCCTAGGTGTATATGGCTTTCTTCTTTCAGAAGAATCCAATTGGAGTTATAAAATTTTCCTGGCGCTTCTAAGCTCTATTTAAGGAATTACTACAAAGTGTAAATACATGTAGGAAAGCATACACTATTAGTATCCAGCAGACACTTCATGCAAAATAGTGATAAAGTGCCTAATTGTTGTAATAATAAAGTCATTATTTTTGTTTTCTTTTCATGCAAAAAGAATTCTCATAGCTTCATAATGTTATGGTTGAACCACTGACGGTAGATGGAGTATTCAGATGATGTCTTTCAGACTTATCTGGACCTTGACATTATTTTGCAGTTAATGGGAGAGTCACAAGCCTCCCGGTTTTCATCCAAAATATCTGAAATTTTGTTCCAAAGGCGAACATAGCTTTTACGGGTTTGTAATGATATGGAGTTTATAAGAGATTAATGACAAAGTTCTCATTTTTGGGTGGAGTAACCCTTCAAACAGAACACCCACCCACTGCAATAATAGCGCTAGGAAGAGCAAGGACATTTTTTAATAGAATTCCGATTGGATTTGTCAGAAAGAAGAAAGTCATATACACTAAGTGAGTAAAACAGGCTCATTTAAATTTTTGGGTGAACAGCACAAATGCATGCACCTCACTTACCTAGCTCAGCGATTTTATTCTTCAACTGCGTCCGTTCTTTCTCCAGTTCACTTTTTTCTTTCTTCACAGCCTGCAGTTCTTCAGTCAGAGCCGATACGTTAGCGCAGCCCTTCTGCGTCTGTGATTCAGCAGAGCTGGACGGGGAATGCTGCTCATCTGATCGTGCCTTACCTAAAAGAGAAGTGAAATCAGAAATTAGTGGTGTGTTAATGATAGAATATAAAGAGAATTTCAAGAGATAAAAATAGAGAGATTCAGATTATAACTTTAATGTTTAAAACACATGTATAAAAAAATATCTAAGAATTTGACATAATCTTCACTCGTCACAAATTTCACAACTACTAAAAGTAATGTGTTAAATTAAAGACTAAATAGTTTTTTATAGTAAAGTTTCTCTGTTTACCGTAATAATTTCACTTGTTAAACAAGAAATGCACATTTTTACATATTTAAATTAACATTCACATAATGATCAAGTTAAATGTTTCTTTGTATAATTTTCAGAAAGCTTATGAAAGAGATTTTTTTTTTTTTTTTCGTATTTTCAAACACGTTGTTACTTAATCAGATTGAATCAAAATTGGAATTCTTGTGAATCAGACTTGATTTCATTTACACTGAATCTGGAAATGTGATTTAATGTCCAGACCTGTTAATAAACACACTCGCAACATGTCATGTAAGTGAGAAATGAGAAGTACCGCTGGGAACACTTTTAACCACCAGGACCAGGAGTAAGATGAGGCAGAAGGCAGTCAGGCATGCTGTTGCCACCTTGAAGGGATCTTGGCAAAATTGCTTTCTGCTTTTAGCTGCGTTCTGCAAAACTACAAACAAACAAATAAAACAACTGGATTTACAATATAACAACTCTATTTTTGACAAGAAATACAAACTAAACTGCACTTGGTTTCAGTAAATGATTTACAGTTTTTAGGCTAACTCAAACCCTGAGAGTATTGATCAGTATGTTATCCAATAATGGTGATGGTTGTCAAGCTGGAGTTTCTAGTTTAAAACATCTTAAACATTTACACAACTGCAGCATCTGAGATTAAACATTTGTCAAAAATTGGTATTCAGCAATTATTTAAGATTCAACCTATATGAGAGAGCACGCTTTATATTTAATGTCTAATTTAACTGTGATTTTTTTTTTTTTTTTTTTTACAAACATCTGTTGACAAACTGAATTAAACGAATCAGCAGTAGCTTTTTTCAGAGACTCTGCCAACACATACTTTTTTCAAATGTGTTTGTAGCACACTAATTATTTACTGCCAATGATTGAACACGTCTCATTGCACACAATGTATATGTAAACATTAAGACAGCAAATGCTTCGATTGTCATACCTGAATATCGCACCTCTGGAGCGCTGAAGTCGTCGTCAGTTCCGTCGATGAGATTGGCCTTCATTGCTCCTCTGTTCGCAGACATTGCTCACGTTTGCAAACTTTTCCCAAAACGTGAAACGCTCTGAGTCTGTCCCTCCGCTGCAGTTATACCCACTAGGAGTGCTTGCGCAACAGAAGGTTGAGGAGGTGGAGGGTTAAAACGAGATTGTGCTCGTGTGCTGAACGATGTGGATTGGTCGGCTTTGTAGTTCTTTCTCGTAACAGATGCAGATGTTTTCTCAGAGAATATCACAAGCTGCTTATGATTCACCCTGACTGTGATCATTGCACAATTTTATTTGTTTTAATGACTGATTAGCCACTGTCTGATTGCTTCTTATTTGTTGAGTGTTTTTTTTTTTTTAAGATTCTGAAAGTTCTGTTTATGTGGGGTACGATGGGGGAGGTGGGCGATGCCCCCTTAAAGAGATGCACCCAAACCCAAAAATGAAAATCGTCAACATTTCCTACGTCGTTCCTCATGTCATACATGTATTTCTTTCTGCTGTGACAAACATGTTGGTAACCAACCGGAATTAACTTCAGTAGGCAGTAAAAGAACCGAAATTGTTTGGTCAGCATTTTGAGACGATTTTAGGATATTGTTTTCATTGCCAGATGCGTCTTCTGCTCATAATCCTCTGCGAGCGAACTGCTAAACATGTCGATCTGGACCTGTTCTGAATACATAACATTTTCTTGTTTCCTTTGGCCTACTCTGTTTGTTCTTTTTCACAGTAGCCTATGAAAGAAATGACAAAAAAAATAATAATTTTTTTCAACTACAGCTAGCAAAAACAGAAGTTGAACAGACTAGCTTGCATGTTGACTAATGCAGATTTCCTTACCTCTGACACTTTGTACTTCATTTGCTGGTGAGATACAGCTACCTTAATACTGTAATGGAACTGAAATAACAGCAATGACCATCCTCATCATCCTCTTCTTCCCTCAGGAACGACGTGATATGTTCCATCAGCTCTTTACGTCGACGCTGTCGTTTTTCATATTGTTGCAGTTTACTGTGAAGTGCAGCCATATCAGCAGCCTCATCCTTCTCTTTGTCAGAAATAGATTTCAACATTTTCCTCAATGAACTCATGCTCAACAAGTCGGTGGAGCTTTCGTCTGGATGCTCACCCTGGCTGGAGACTGGTCGTGACTGACTAGCTAGGCTCACTGCGGCTGCTGCTCCTTTCTGCTCAATGCTTTGCCTACTGTTTTTCACTTGCTTCTTAGGATGCAGAAAATTTTACTAGGCTTATAAGTATTATACATAGCCTATCTCCGGGCTTCTGGCATATACTTGAAGCATAAAGAGGTTTTACAAGTAGTTTATCTACTAAACATATATTCAGAAAAATACATTGGATTTAAAGTAAAAGACTTAAAAAGTAAAATCTAAAACAGTGTGATTTAAGATAGTAGTTATAAAAGCCATTAAGGTGTTTCTGTAAAACATAATAAAACATTTTGTAAATAGGCTATTTTGATTCCCATGTCCATACAAAGTCAATGGTGCCCAGTGATTTTTGGATGGTCAACGTTGTTCGAACTATTGTCTTTGTGTGCAGATTAAAAAGTGTCAGGTCATACAGTTTTGGAACAACAGGAATGTGAGAAAACTATTATATTCTTTTTTTTTTTTTAGAGGCAAGCTATTGATTTAACAGTGCCAACATACAGGGTAGAAAGCCTTTATCAGTAAGGATTCATGACTAAACCAGTAGAAAGCAAAACATTATACACTTCAACCAACAGATGGAGGCATAAAGAACAGCCAGAAAGCATCACTTTGCAGTCATGCAAAACACATGGTATCCATACATCCATTCAAAAGTTCATATTTGCTCCAGAGGCTTAAGAAAAAAACTTTGCTATCAGGTGCCAGGGCATTGCTAAGTGGTTTCATACATTTTAGGCAATACAGGATTTTTCTGTCATTGATTTGTTGCACTTGTTGATCAATTGGAAATCTATATGGAAAACATAATGGCATACTGATTGGGACCTATGGTATAAAACTGTGCCCAGCCATACATTCAGTACTATATTAAGAGTTCTGCTTCTCACCAATAAACCACACCTGCAAAGATGAAGGCTGCTCGCATGGCAGCAATGTGAGGAATTGTGGGTAGAGAGGCTGCCTGTGGAGGAAGTTACAATTTTGCTTATCAGATTAATATACACACACCACCACCAGTTATATGAATTGGCCTTAAAAACTGACAGTTGTCAACCAATTCAAATCAATACGAATATAACCTTAAATGCCACCATCTGCAGGATCCAGATAACAACAAATTCTCAACATGTTAACTACATCTGAACACCAGGGAGTCATTTTCAGATCCATTAGCTATTGTTCAGGGGCAAGGCTTTAGTACAGTCATTGACTGTACCTCCCAACTTTTATGGGTCTCAGACCCTTTGGGTTTCATCCACCACAGCTCAAGGGTACAGACTGCAATTATGATGGTGCCCCCCATACTTTTCAAGAGTCCAAATGACTAAGCAGCCACCCTAGCTTCTCTTCAGTTACACAGGATCAAGATCCTGCCATATTTGGACAACTGGCTAATTTGTGCTCCTTCCTGAGAGCAAGTTGTAGCCCACATTCAATTTCTAGGGTTCACTGTGAATTGGAAGAAGAGCAGTATCCAACTCGAACAGCTGGTGGATTTCCATTTCAATTCTTTGACAATGGAGGAATGTCTTACTCCCTGGAGAACAGACAACCTGGAGAAAGTAAATCACTTCCAGATAGGGAAAACTGTGACCACCCACAGGGTCCATAAGCTATTAGATATGATAACAGCAGCATCGATAGTAATTCCTTTAGGTCTGCTGAGAGCGCTTTGCAAGGGAGCCCCACTGGGCAATATATTCCCCACAGGAGATCAGTGATCACAACAGATGCATCCCTGAGCTGTTGCGGAGCTGTTTGGGAGGACGGGTCAGTGAAGGGCAAGTGGGAACCCCATTGGTCATCAGAGCAAATAAATGTGATCAAACTGAGGGCTGTTCATCTTGCTCTGAAATTCGTATTACCGGATATATGCCACAAGCATATACTGATAATACCTCTGTAGTTTTCCACATAAATCAGAAAGGATGGACGAAATCACTAAGATGCCTTCAGGTGGTGACAGATCTATTAACATGGGCATGTCCACATTCTGGGTGCAGCCAATAGAGAGGCCGAGATTCTGTCCAGAATGGGGCCTATCCCAGGGGAGTGGTGGCAGGCCAGATATGGGACAGCCCAGATAGATCCCAAAAAAGTCCCTTAGTTTCAGCTTGTTTTTCTGAAAACAAGACAATGTTTTTTTCTTGTCTAGAGAAATTTTACATATTTTGACTGGAAACAAGACAAAACATCTAGTCTTAAAAAGTAATTCTTGCTGCTTGGAACTTTAGGCTTTCAAGGTAAAAGAATTAGCCGGAAGTTGGGGCATGACTTGTCTCACAGATGACTCATGTTCCCGATCACCATTGTGTAACAACGATTTGAGAAGTAAGCTGTCATAGATGTTATCTGTTAAATTAATTAAAATGAAAATAACTGGAGATGGAATTTTTAGTTAGTTTTTTACTTTTAATGAACAAATTACACTTTAAAAGTAAGTATTGGGTTTCGACGTCTTAGAATATTGTAATGATATGAAAAAGCACAAAGTATAAAGCTGTTAAATGCGGACATATCTTATCTTACCAAAATGTAATTCTATGTATTTATTCTATTATTCATTATTATGTAGGCTACATAAATGGAGCATGATGAACATATTTAAACAGGTTTTTAATCCTGTTGAAAAAGTCCACTTACAAATGTTACTGCGGCTCATCAACAGCAGCTGTCGCAGTTATAAGGCAACAAAATTTTTTTTTAATACAAAAAATAAAACAATGCACAGATATGCACAGACGATAAACAGACTTAATTTACAAATAACTTAAAATACAAAAGTAATGTACAGATCAACTTTATTCATTACATTTGAAGTTTTCCAGCAGCCCCATTTTCTGTCCTAAAAAAAGAGAAAATGGAAAGACTTTTAATTAAAAAAATAAAAAACAGGGCTGCAATCTTAAGGTTAGAAAACATGACACAGCAGTACATGCATACAAAATAATCCAGAAATCATATTTCCGGATCATCAAGTTTGCCTAAAACATTTGTGAATGTATCTAGCATGACAGAACTACAAATAAACAAATAAAAATACAATTAAAAGACTTAAATAGTACAAAATAAATAGTTGAATGAAAATTCTTTCATCATTTACTCACCCTTGAGTAGTTCCAACTCTGTATGAATTTCTTTGTTCTGCCGAACACAATGGACTTCCATAGTATGTTTTGCTACTATGGAAGTCAATGGTGACCAAAACAGCCTGGTTACACAGTATCTTCCTTTGTGTTTGGCAGAACAAAGTAATTCATACCGATTTTAAAATACTTGAGGGTAAGTAAATGAACATGAAATTAAGTGAAATTATTTCTTTAAGTAGACTTGTCTACTTCTTGTCTTATTGTGGTGGACTGACAGTTTTTATCCACAGTAAAGGAATTATCATAATCAGCCCTCCTGATTATAGTCTATGATTTTTCAAAAATGCTTTAGAAAACTGAGTCGGAGCCGAGTCCGAAAACAAGTAGCCAATCGTGTAGCCAATCAGCAGCGAGGGGCGTGTCTATTCTTGATATGGAGACAGACATTAGCCAAGAGCGACAGAAAGCTGAAAATGGCAGATAAAAAACAAAGAGAAAACCATCTGCAGAACAAAAAAAGTCTTACAATAAGGAAAGAAGTAGAACACAAGTAAATATTGGAGCAGCTTTCAAGTTCTGGAGAGAACTAAAGGAGCGGGAAGGCCTGAGATCGGACGCAGAGGTTGCATTGCAACTTCTCGACAGGTGAGTAACACTAGTTTTGCTTTCTTTCACAGAACAAATATATGCTGTATAAATATATGCTATACGCTAGCTATTGAGTCAATTAAAAACACAATACTTACATTTATAGGTGTATTCGTCGGCTTTCACATAACCATCACCATTTTTTTGTTTGAATAAAAGTTCATTCTTCACTAACACATTCATCAGTTACATAATTATATGAACAAATTACAAGTAACTATGACGTCACGCTGAAGGCTGATTGGCTGTTTGCATGAAACTAGTTCCCTCTACAAAAAGCCAATAGGATTTTTCCATAGGCTTTTGGATTATCGCAATAAATAAGCTCTGTGTTCAATCATAGTTCATGAAATCTACACATTTTGTCCATCAAGATAATATCACTTTTATGAATTTTGATTTCTGAAAAACCATCAGAACTTCAAAGCCACCACACCACCACCGCACTTCTGACAACTTTTTCAAACTTATTTTTAATGTGTTCAATGAATGGATTTAGCCTATATATGAATTTTAATCCTTTCGATACAAACTGGACATACAAAAAGATCAAACTTTTTTAGTTAATAAAGTACCTTATTTCAGCTATCGCTTTGATCAAATAAAACCCATTGACTCATACGTTGGAACTGGAAGTGCTAAAATGCTAACTCGTTTCCGGGTTTTCGTCTACAAAGTGACATCATAGTTCCCCCACTCTATAAACAAACAAGACATTCCATAGAAGTAATCCATTTAAAGGTGCAGTGTGTAGATTTTAGCGTCATCTAGCAGTAAGATTGTGAAATGCAACCAACGGCTCATTCCCCCGCTCACCCTTCTCTTTATGTGGTGGTCAGAGACAGCAGAGATACAGTAGCCAGCAAATTCTTTTCTTACAATGGTAAATTAAGGAATTCTATTTACTTAATAATTCAATAAATCGATATGTTATTGCAAATATTATTGTTACTTGTTGTTCATCATGTCAGTGTTGTGCAGTGTTGCGAATTCACAAAAATAGCATAGTAATGAAACGCTCTTTTTTTTTGTCCTTTATCGGCTACTGTACAAACATGATGGCAACTACCATATAAGGAGACCCGTGGTGTACGTAGATATAAATACCTGAAATATTCAAAGTTAAATAACAATTTGTCATGTAAGGGTGTTTATATGCCTCTGAAAACATAGTTTCATATATTATATTGCATTATTATCAATAGATCCTCCTAAATACTACATAGTACACCTTTAAATATTTCAAAATTGATTTATCCTCATAAGATGGTATGTACAATAACAGAATGAAGACTTGAGATTTGGATTTGGACCTGACACTCACAGATCACCCCCAGCAGAAGACGGTAAAATTCTGCATCTGAGACCTTGGCCAAATACCTGCCCCCAAAAAAAAAGCTTTATTAGTAGACTCTATGTATTTGAATTTACTCAGACTGCTGTAATAGTTGTACTAAAGGAACAATGCACAATTGACGGAAGCATAGGCTTCTGACTTACCCAGAACAGACACCACAGCGACCTGAGAGGAAACATAGCGGTTGGTCTTTACATTGTAGGCCACACAGCTATAGTTTCCACTGTGTTTTTCCTCTACATTGTTGAGAGTAATGTTGGCCGTGGTCTTCTGAGGCATGGCTGTTCCATTAAACATCCACTGGAGCTGAGCGGGAGGGTCAGACTGGGCTGAGCATGTGAAGGTTAAGTTAGAGCCTTTCTTTAGAAATGTATCTGCTGGAGTCTGTTTCATGACGATTTTCTCTGGGCCATCTAGACAGACATGGGAGAAAAAGACAATGTCAGGTTTATTAATGTGCTTGCAATGCAGCTATCTTTTATGGATTATGGTCTTAAAACTCCGTAATCAATTTTAAATGGTTAACAAGAAATACATTTTCACTACAGAAGAGCATGCCATGTTACTCCATTTCACATCCACAATTTATCAGGATCTTGTAAATGGTATGTTTGAATGAGGAAGGATGTATTTGAGAATCAGAATGTGGTTATAGTTTCAGAGAGTAGACTTAAATGCAGTGAATTTACTTTCTGATCAAACCATCAATGATGCCAATTTATGGGAGAAGGCACCTGCATCTGTTTTGTGTAGTTTTGTTTTAAGGACTTTTAAGTTATTTCCTGTCTAGTGTGTTCTTGTAATCAGTTTGTAGTTTTTCTGTTAATTAGCCAATCATTGTTCCCAGCCCTGTGAGTGTTTTCCATTGTACTAAGTCAGGGTTTGTTGCTTGTAACTTTGGTATTAGTTCTGTTCTTTGTTCCTGCTTGTTCTCCTGGTTTTGCTATGTTTTTACTTTGTGTTTTTGTGCATTTGTGGATCCCTGTTGCCTGCTCTTTTCTTTTGCATTGTTTCACTTAATAAAACTTTACACTGTTGAGCCAATATCTTCTTGCTTGCTCGTGTGTTATAGTTATAGTCAGGGTCCCTGAATGGAAAGAATATTTCATCATGTGGATTTAGAACGATATGAATAATGACAATTTTTAGGAGAACAGTTTTTTGAAGGTAATATATTGGTGCTAAGCACGTGTGGGTGTGATCAGGTACGTACAGCTCACAGTGAGATTGAAGGGAGGGCTCCTCCCTGACTCCAGCGCGTTCTCTGCAATGCAGA
>JAUCMS010000079.1:17144278-17166123 GCA_032357445.1 Enteromius radiatus | reverse complement strand
AAATGACGTCCAAAAAAATTAAGCCAGATTAGGTCAAATGTTGAACGTCAAAATGACATCCAAGTTGAGTCATGGTTGGACGTCCAAATAGTGGACCTAGTTTGGACGTCGAATAGATGTCCAGAATTGCACGACGGACCCAATATAGACATGATCTGCACGTCTATCCGACGTCCAATGTCTAGTGGGGGGGTTATGAAACCCTGCCCTGGAGCAGGGTTAGCTCCGCAATTGCGGTGTTAACCCCGCAATGTGGTGCTAAGTTTGTTCAGTGTGAAACGGAGTGGTGTTTGCTTGTTGCTGCTGGACGCTTAGCAACAGACAGCCAATCAGCGAGCTACGTCAAGTCGCTAACAGGAAACGCGCATGGTGTAAACAGCAGCCGGTGAGAAGTAAGTTAACGTAAAGAACTTCAAAAGTAAGAAATGTCAAAAGACTGGAGTTATGAGGAGACTGTATTGTTTTTACACGTAAACACTAGTCCCTCGAAACTAAAAGAAATTCAAATAAATGTTCATATACTTTGCTCCTTTGTTTCGTCCTCTTGTTATTTTGTCTTTGTTTTTTGCCTTTGTGCGTCTCATGAGGCTAAAAACGGCTAAAGACCTATGCAGTGACATTTTTTTAAAAACTGGTAGCATAACTGGAAGTGGCAGGTTTGCCTGCACCTTTCCGTATGTCCAATCAGGTACAGTAACACCGCAAATATGCAAATTAGAACGTAAACCCGGGGTTTAGGAATATGCAGTGTGAAACGTCTGTTAATGAATAACCCCAGGTTTAATATAAGCAGTGTGAAACATTGTGAAACATCAGATAACCCAGGATTCCGTTTGTTCAGGGTTTAGGATAACCCTGGGTTAACAATTTCAAGTGTGAAAAGCCCTAATGATAATAATTATCAAACTATTTATATTTCCTGATCAATAGGTTGGCCTAAATCTGGGTGATCACTTTTTACCACAAAATTCAACATATTAACATAAAACGATAACTACAAATACATGTTTCGCTGCTTGGAGTCCACATGTTATAATTGTTACATGTTGAATATATTTATGGCTCAAATGCTCTTCATAATGAAGTACAAAATGATCCACAGCGGTGGGCAAAATTGTTAGAGCACCTGACAGATGTGAAAATACTGACCTTTTTTACCACTTTTTTAACACTAATGCCTTCTGCAACTCAAGACAAAGGTTATTCTTTGAATCCACAGTATATTTCCCAACTTTCAATGTTTCCTTAGTTCCAGCAATGGGTATTTGTTATCTAATTCAACAAAAACTACTGAAACCTCTTAAATATGTTTTGGCCACCACTGTATATTATATGGTTTTCATTAACATCATTTATGTTTCTCGGTATTTTTGTGGTTTCACGAGATTCATTCCAACAGCTATCTGTGGTGCGGTTCTGGCTTTGACCACATAAAGGAATAAAGGGAGGTGGTTTGAATATTTGCAGGGATTTCAGATGAAAAGTTTTCCTTGACAACATTGTCAGCTGGTTTTTGATAGGTGTCCCACCTGAGGGAAGCCCTGTCAGATCTGATTAGAAACTTAAGTTGCTTTGGGATAGATGTCGGTTCTGCAGATCAACTACGCCTAATTAAGCAGCTGATAGTGTCTCTTTACGAATCACTATGCAGTGTTGTTTTAAAGCTTTCATTATCTTGATGAGTGTCCTCGCTCGAGCTCACCGCAGTCTCACTGTTTGAATAGTGCCAGAGCAACACAAGAGGCTCATAATCACTAGGCTTATGGATGTTTTTGAGAGATGAATACTTGCTTGCATATTCAGAACATCGTCCAAAAAATTCAAAAAGACCAAATTCAGAGCAGACGGAGAAGATTTGGATTAAAATGGATTTTTGAAATAAAATAATAGTGGTTCTAGTATTTTGGTTCTTTGTTATATTGTGTCCTCTGGCATACTTACTGTTAACACAAGACTTCCAACCCTACAACTGAATTCCCAAAATAAGTCATGCTGAACTTTCATGAAGAGTTGACTCTTCTTTAACGGAATAACTTTAGCATGCATGAACCATTTCCAGTAAATCTTCTGATCTGCTTAAGCCAGTAATCGTAAAGATCATTACACAATGGCTTGCATAAAAATGAGTCAGCTTCCTTACGGATGTCATATTGACAGTAAACTGAGACATCAATGACATCAATTTGTAGGCAAATCTGGAAAGCGTCGGCTCCCTCCCAAACATTTTTAGAAGAATATTTTTGGATTTATTAGTCAAAAAAGGTCGGTTTTTATTCCCCTTTTATTTTTGATGAATAAAGACTACAACTACCAGACGAATTTCAATTCAAATGCTTAACAAATATAAAAACAGCTGTAGTCCTATTATAGCAAATGTTTGCAAAGCACACAACTGTTTACAGGATTCATGTTTGAGGATTGACTGTGTGTAATTTATGTTGTAGAACAAAATGAGAAAGCATCTAAGTCATTTTAACCACTGATCTGGTTTTACTCATAAATCTCAAGTCACCAATCTAAAAACCCATTAGACATTCCTGAGGGAATCCATATCTCAGAAATGCTAGTTCAGTTCCACGTTCCCTTGGCAATTGTTTTTGTTTTGTATTTTTTTTACATTTTTTAAATATGTATACAGTCAGTGAAGCTCAATGGAGATATTTTTTTTTAAACTGAAAATATATTTATTTTAAAAAATATGTTACGAATGAATATTAATTTTTCGCTCCTGTTCGGTCTGCTAGCTAAAAGCGAACGCGAGTGTCTCTCTGTGTTCACGATGGGAAGTCAGTGCATGTTCAAACAAATTGAGACATATATCATACACTAAACAAATACATATCAGGAGCGCCTATAATACTCGTACAAACCCGCCTAGGGTTTTAAAAGCTGAAAATGAAGCGAGCGAACCCGAAATGAACTCAGATGGGTTCTAGCACTTCTAACACAATAAGTTGATGCATATTTACTGGTTTTATTGTTTAACGGTACATTTACTACAACTGTTATGAACTTATATTAAAAATAGAAGCATTTTCAGTAAAGTATCATTGGTTTAGAGAGTTATAGACAAACTTACGTGTATCTCTGTTTAATGGGACAGTTAACACAAATAATGTAAAATAGCATATATATAGGGTTTCCACAGGTGTTCAAGAAATTCACAGAAAAAGGTCTTAAATCCATAATGTCATGCCATTAAATATTCCATAAAATGCAAAAAAATATATATATTTAAAAAAAAGATTTATAATAATTAAAATTAATTTTAAAAAATAAAATAAATTGAATACCATTCTCAGTATTTGCATATGCAGTGCAAATACTCTAACATTTAAAAAAATCAAGGTAGATTTACTTGATGTGCAAGGGGAAGATATGAATTACAAATTTAAAACAACTACGTTAAAAAGCTATTTTATGTTATATCAGTCCTTTTTTTTATCATAAAATCACTTAATTTGATTAATCTTCCTTGTTCCCTTACATTTCTTATTTTCTTGGCTTCAGAAAGCCTTAGATAAAACTTAAAATTGAGAAATACAATAAGCGATTCATCATAAAGAAGAAATAAATGTGGAAAGTGCTTGCAATGCAAAGTTTCAGGCTTTGTTAGATTAATACAAGCTAGACAGGGAGAGATTGAGGGAAGAAAAAGCTGTTTTTTTTTCTTTTTAAGATGAAGTCAAATGGTGATGAAAGAGATGAGTTTTCAGGTGTTATTAAAAACTCTATTGAAACATCTTCTTTTGTGTACCACAGAAGAAAGTCATACAATAACGACATTTTCACCTTTTTAACACTTTGTTTTAATCAAGAACAAAGAAGTCCAACAGTTGTCATTTATTTATTTATGCATTTAATAAAATAACAAATCCGCTAAATCATGGCGAAACTAACGCAGTTATGTGCTAAGAAAACTAACCCTTGGCATCCACCAAAGGTAATGACAGCCTTTGGGACTTGCACAAGCAAGTTGGTGAAACGTTTCGACAGCGGAATTCAAAAAACACACAACAACACACTGTCACGCTCCTCCTCCTTTCTGTTTCTCACACACGCATGCGACGGAGACGCTGCAGCTAAATTACTGGTTCACACAGAATACTGCAGACAAACAGGTTTCTAACTTAATGGAAGAAAGTCTCCTCCCCTAAAAGCTCGACTCAGAGAAGGCAGAGAGACACACAATGAGAGCGTGTCAGGGGAGGGGAGCTATTGTGTGAAGCCCAGGACAAGAGAGGGGCGAGAAGATACAAACCCGAAAGACTTCATTCTGAAGCCGTGGGCTGTTTACTGAACCAACATACAGTGACCGCACACAGACACAAACGCAGTGTACAATCACCCCCCGGGACCATTTGTATGGGTGGGTCTGGGCCTAAGGAGCAAACTACAATGTACCTAACTTAGGACCTAACTGAGATCACCTGGGTGTTTTTTTAAATGGTTAAGTGAATGCCTCTGATCTCACTTGTGAACATGCAAATTCAAATGCTGGCCACACCCATGAATTTTTTTTTACCATGGTAACCATATAGAGTATACCAAAACACAAGTTAGTACAGTTACTGAAAACCAAAAAAAAAAACAGGTTTGAAAAAATGTATGTACTCTACTAGTACTAGTACTACTAATACTAGTAATGAGTTTAATTTATAATGAATCTAGATACTGTTTTAACATATAGCAGTTCATTGTATATTCCCCAACTACAAATAAACAGTAAAAAACACAATGAATTAAAAGCTAAATTTTCAAGTAGTAACACTCAGGACAGGTGTTTTCTTGAAATGTGCTCCAAAAACTGAATTCAATGTTTTTCTTGCTGTTTTTTTTTGTAATTTGTAAAGATTTGTAAAACATTTTCTAGATCATTTTTCCCACTGATTTTCTTAGAGACATTTTCAATCAGAAATCGCTAGAAAATTTGACAAATAATTAGTGAAAGTTATTCATACACTTATTTTTTCACTTAAAAAGCGATAATAAATTTCACAAATAAATGCAAAGAATTGGCAAGTAACACAGTAAATAAACATGACATGTTAAATAGCATTTTTTGTCAAGCATACCAATAAACTCTAACCTAGAAAAATATTAATAGTCATTATTTTATTAATTTATGTTTTTGTTGTTGGTTTTTCAACACTGTGATCTCCATTTCTTTATATGCCAATCACCACTATTTTTGTAGTTATTAATCTAATACACTGAAAAAAGTATTAATTGCATTTACAAAATATTTGAAGGTATGTGGTTGCAATTTAAATAAATTTAGTTGACTAACTTCCAACATATTTTATATTTAAATGTAGCTCAAATAAATTGAAACCTTAAAAAATGGAGTATCATTTACTTTGTGGTTACCATGGTATTTTTCTCACAATTCAGAATAATAAAGAAACCTGTTTAAGCAGCATACTGTACAAACACACTCATTCAGGCCTGTGCCGCGCTGGATTATATTTCTGAGGAGATGATAAATTGTGCTGTATGGCCAGTGGGAAAGCAGTCGTGCATACTTTGGTTTCCAGCACACTTTCAGTGCATCATTCAGGGAGTGCTGGAGGAACACCAAAAGCCTCAACAGAACGACAGGCGTGGCTCTCGCAATTCACAATGGGCCGTCGTGACACTGACTAAACACACATTTGTTTCTTTTTTGACATTTACATTTATTGAATGGGTGCACACATTCTCCAGTCTCCCACAGTGAAGGTATTAAGTACACCTCAGCTTCAAGGATCTTTGTGTTGACTTAAGGCCAATGAACCCGCTCAACTGGTCACATATGAAAGGAGACCTGTGCAATTCAACACAGCTCCTTCACACCAGCTCAAGAATAGTGATATTAACGACCATAAAGAACTGTCAATAGAAAACAAGAACCGCATGCAACATTTTCTCTTCCACTAAAATGGACCAAAAATACTGATGATTCATCCTGCAATACACAGGTTTTTTTCCAATCATATGATCTCTATTTGTACATTTTTATACAGATGAAAAACGGTGTGTAATTTTCTCTAAAAAAAAGTGCCTTTTTTTACTTTTACATTTAGTTTTTTCCAAATCTATTTTTTTCTCTGCCAATTCTGCATCAGAACAATGGGATATAAACAGAAGTGCAAAATGTGATTGCTAAAAATACCAGACGTTAATGCAGAGTTGAGAGAAACTGCATAACTGCAAAATAAAGCATTGGGATATAAACTTATAATTGCTAGAAACATGGAATTGCGAGATAAATACTAAATTCTGATAAATAAATGTAGAATTGTGGAACGTGAATGCCAAAATTGTGACAAAGTTTTAGATGAAAATGGAATTGCAAGATTTAGAAATCAAGAAAATTTAGAATTGCTGGAATCAAATCAGAATTGCCAGATTTAAATTCTGAATTCGGAGGGGGAAAAAAAAAAATATTGAAATATGCAAATAACGCAGTATATAAAAGCAAAAAAAAAAAAACCCAGAAAAATATAGTCTAAATTGCAAGATGTTAACTCCGTTTTGAGGGAAAAAGTCTGAATTATGAGAAAAAAAAAAAAAAAAAGTAAAAACTAATTCAGAGAAAAATGTCAAGAGATGCAAAATAAAATCGTAAACTTGAAGTTGCAAAAAGTAAAGTCTGGATTCTTGCAAGGATAAAAAAGTTGTAAAATAAAACCTGCAATTAGCATTTTTATTGTGTATTCCTAGGCTGATGCAAGCTTCTGTAAAAAACAGATCAAATTAGTTCAAGTCTTACAAGTATTATTTTCTTTTTAATTAATGAATATCACAAAAAAGTGGGGCAGTTCAAACATTCATAACATAACAGTTACATAAAGGCAAAACACTTGAAAATAAATTATATTAAAGAAACATTGAGATTATAGAACATGACTGCGCTGCACTTTAAGAGAATATAAACACCCTGTAAACAACCTGAGAACATTTCGCAAATGACAGATGTTGTTTGGTGACTATTCAAATAACTACTGCACTCAATTTGCAGCATTTCTTGTGCAACAATTACCTTTTTAAATTTGACATTAGCCAATTGCATTTGAAATTCTATCTATCCTATACAAAACACATTTCACATTCAATACAACACCTAAAATAAGATATTACAGAGAACACAAGGATAAGATGCTTCCATCTACACCCTCAGTGATGTCCGTCTCCACAGCGTGGTACAGTACAAACTAACCCTTAATTCAGTGTATCTGTGGCCAGACTCTCTCCACACCGACAGTCCAGACCACCGAAAACACACGGAAATCATCTGTCTACAGGTTTGCAAGGAGTTATAAAGCTCAGTGTTTTATGATATTTGTGTGTTTTGATGCTAAAAGGTAGCACAACTCTATTTAATAAATGTCTTAGTGTGTTTTTTTGTTGATTTGCACATAAATACAGATGCACATACATATTAAGATGGGTTAGAAGGGTCAAGGGTTAGAAGAAAGTGTGGGCAAGGACATGTTAGAAATCAGATTAGCTTGTGATTGTTCGCCAGATAGTCCTTGTTGAAGTGAATGCTGAACATTTCTATTTGGATGTTTGCTCACTTAGCCCATATGGCAAAAAATATTTTTTTCTGTGGCCAATTTATATTTTAAATATATGTTAAGACTACATTATACATCTTATTTTATATGATGAAAAAATAGATCTAAATATAGTTTTCAAATTAAAAACAAAATCCTTTTAAAATAGCAAAATATATAAAATTATATATTTAAAGAAAATTAAAAAAAATATTTCTTAATAAATCTTAATTTTTCGTTGAATTCACTTTTTCAAATTTATTTTGGACAATATATAATATATATATTGGAAAATATATTCAGACTAAAAAAATGTTTAAAAAAATTACAAGATAAAATCAATTAAAGCGTATTAAAAATATATTTATGCAAATTTATCAGCAATTTTTATTAACTTGGCCTTTTTTGGGTCTATTCTGAAATACAATTTAAAATTAAAAATATATATTTGCCATAAAGGAGCAGTGGCTTTTTGAGTCCCCCCCCCCCCATTTAAAAAAAAAAATAAAAAAATAGACAAAATTTTGGAAATATCAGGTAAAATGGCTGCTCCGCCCCTGTATACACACAAACAAACACAAGCTGAGATTCTACACAGATGCATCTCTATCTAGAGAGATCTGAGCAACATCAACCAGATCACTACAAGATCTTCAAGATCACCGTTTTGGTTGAAAAGAAAAACTAAACAACGAAGGAAATAATCAGTATCTGTTGATAAGAAAAGAAAAAAAAAATACAAATTCTCACATACTTGAACGCAATAATCAACAAAAGTATTAATACAAACACTTTTCAGTTTTAAACTTCAGATACAGTATGTTTGTGTCAACTCAAGGTGATTTTGAAAACAGGGTCGTTTTAGAAATCCATTGGAATCCTGATTACAGCAGGACGAATCGTTGTGGGGACGCCCAAGGACAGAGTAGCAATTTCACTGCAAAACTGTGGCATGTCGCTGTCCGCAAAAATGCATTTTTTTCTTTCCCGCTTCGGAGTTCAAGCATGTTGGATCTTGCCTTACTCTTAAAATACAATGTGTACGGCTCACTAAGAGACATGGGAAGAGACGAGGGGTTAAAAAAAGAAAAAATGTGTAGCAGAAACACAGCAAAGGTGTAAGAAGCTTTAAGCCTGCATCTGATCTCAAAGGCACGCTTCGCCGTGAATGACCTTCCATCGACAGCTCGACATTGCCTTCAGCTTCAAGTCAAGTCGGCCCTGCATATCTTCATTGCCTTGGGACTTCCGAGCATGTTCAACAGGTCTTAAAATCTGGATGTTTCAGTGCCTTGTGGGTGCGTTGTGACGGTCTCGTCACCCCTCAGTGCATTTCAGGGTGGAGCTCTTTAACCTCTGACGTCAAGCCGAGCTGTCGGTTTAGGGTCAGCTGAAGGATTGAGAGGGTGATGGAGGCCGGATCATGTTTCTTGAAGAACAAAGGAAGCTGTCCACTTCAGCCAAGGGAAGAAAGAGATGCAGATAAGGTCTTGTGGTCGACCCCCTTAAGATTGGGGAACGTTTGCACGGGGAATAACAGAAAAACAATGGGCATTAATAAACACGTCGAGCTCCTGAAAGGGCCAAACTTTCAGGTTTAAGTCACTTGTGAGGGCAGTTTTTCCAGTTGGCTTGATAGAAGGCTTTTGCAGATAAAAAAAGACTGATAAATGGCTGAAGGGTTGGTCTTGAAGATGCGCTCTGAGGAAGAGATGTACATATCTGGTTACCCACGTAATGGATTTGTGAGTGCAAGCACAAATAATAACCCGTTTGCCATTAAATTATCACCACGGCAAGAGCAAAACAGGCTTCTGTTGCAGAAAGCTTCCCACACCCAATGCACAGACATGAAAACTAGTTTTCTTGCGACAGAAGAGCCACTCCTTTGTTAGTCCTTCAGATCGAAGCATATTCCTTCTTGCTTTTAAGCATATCTTTGTGAAAGTGTACAGAGCAAAGTACTTAATCAACACGTGCAGCCAAAACCAATACTGATGTGCGATAAGTCTTTTGCAAGCGCGGAAGTATCGTGCAGGAAAGTTAACAGCCTGAAGATATTGCATGGAGAACAACAACAAATAAAGCTAAATAAATAATGGTAGTCTGCTGTAGCCATTGACAAAAAAAAAGCTATACACTTACCGGGTCGCTTCACCGCCACATCTCGCTTTAATATGGAGACGGAATGCTAAAGACAAAAAGAGAAAAAAATCTGATTGAAGGTGGAAGAAATGACACCATTTTACACTATTACACCATACACAAATATGATGTCATATATGTCATAAATAACTGAAATAAAGCACTAGGTTATAAAAGAATGGGGTGTAGTCACTATAGGTAAACACAGAAACAATGAGTCTTCATAACTAAAAGAAATCTGAAAAACTGAAAACTACACTTACTCTTACAGATACGTGTAACATAAACTTGGAGTAAAGGTCTATTTTTAATTAGACCAACTATTTTTTATTAATCAATGAAATGAATACTGAATGAAAGTTTTTTTATGCTCACCAAATATCCCTTTATCTGATCAAAAAAATTAATAAAATAAAATAAATAAAGATACAGTAAAATTACAGTATTTAATAATTTAAAATAAATATTTTCTGTATTTTAATATATTTTAAAATGCAATATTCCTGTGATGGAAAAGCTGAATTATTTTGTAGAAGCACATTTCTGGATTTTTTTTTTTTTCTGTTTTATGAATTTAAAAAAAGTTTCAAAGAATAACAATTACTATGAATAGAAATCTTTTTTAATTGTCTTTACTGTCACTTTTGATCAATTAAAACAAAATACTTTTGAGTAGTAATGTATATTTGTCTCTGCAAAGTATGACCTTAGGCCCCGTTTACACTAGTGCACTTAAGAATGAAAAAAAAACAAAAAAAAAAAACACGTTTTACGCTGCATTTCAGAAACAATCTCTGTTTACACTTCACAACCTAAAATGCATGTCACATGACCATTCATGCATGTACAGCCATAGATATGTATATGTAGATTCCCTATTGTCTGAATGTGCTTGAAGCGATCAAATGGGGAATCCAACAATGCATATCTATGGGTACAACCAGAGCCGCTGATTCAACAACAAGCTTGTTGTTATTGTTTACACGGTCGGCATGGATACGCAAAGAGAATGTCTCAGTTTTGCACTGTTTACACTGAAACACAACCCGGCGTATTCCAGCTAAAACGTGGTCTGCAGCATTTTCCAGAGTAGTGTAAACAGTAGGCGTAACCGTAGCCGTTTTAAAACTAAAACTCACTAATGTAAACCGGGCCTATAGAAGCATAAGTTTGGAGTCATGTCTCTTTACAATGTTTTGTAACACAACCAGTGTTATTCTCTTGCATATGATGTTGCAAAAGCATCAATAACCTGTTAGTTACAAACAAATTACACATATTATGTTCTTCTGGTAACATAATTACAGAGTGAACCATCTATTCTTGCAAACTAAATTTCTGTTCCAGTGACAAAAAATACCTGAACAATTCATGCTATGACAAATAGGTTAAGGCCTCTTAGCGTTACTGAGACTTCATTGACATGCACGACAGATAAGAGATTATAAATAAGCAAAGCAACAAGACAGACAGTTGTGCAAGGCTGAAACTGCTGCAGAAACGCTCACAAGGGTAAGACAGAGAGACGTGTGTGAACATGACTGACATTCCAATGATATTCCTCAATGATCTCCTTTTTAATTCACCTTCATATCCCTTTATCAAGATACACCAGAGGTTCAGATTAAAAGATAATTATATAACAGGTAAATGTAGGTAATTATGTCATTTCATCTTTACTTTTATTCACCTGAATAGAAGCGTCAATCAAAGAGACTGACAGTTAGTCTCAAATTAATGGTGAGAAAAGAAAAAAAAGAGATTATTTATGTTTCTATATTTATTAGTGTACTTCTATAATAGTACATATTTAAATATATATAAAATAGAATATAAATCTGTTGACAAAAACATGCAACCCACGGGTGGTCTAGGAAAAAAATGCAAGGTTGTACGTTATCTACGACTCACATCAGAAAACAAATGAAGGGGGGTTGATTACTGATGAAACACTTGAATTGCAACTTCCAGTTAGAGATATCATAGATTTTTGTTGTAAGACTCTTCAGATCTTTACACAAGCTTTGCATTTCAAAAAATAGAAATTTACCTAAAAATTGACAGAGATGTAATGTACTACCTATACCTGGGAGGTTTTGCATGCAGTGTGTGTGCGTTTGTATTTCTGTGAGTCGTGCTAGTTTCTTATCAAATAAACATCTCTCTGTAAGACTAATCAGTCGCGTTTGCATATGTTATCCCTTAAAGCTTAGTTTTGCATTTCCAGTATTTCCTGTCCTTTCCATCTGCTACATATGCTATCAAAATCCATTTAGGTAGGAGCACAAGCATTCTATGAAATTATCAGTCTGATATGAAGCTCTTCTTGTAGTGATTAGATGTTTTCTATGTACTTTCATCTATCTGATAAAATCAATGTCAAACTTTTTCCAGACTAAATTTAAAAAAAAAACATTGTCCTTTAGTTTCTTTATCTCAGCACGAGATAGAAATGTAAGCTGCTGCCTGCTTTCAGAGTCAAGAGAAGAATGGTTGGGTGTGGAAGGCTTGGCAAACAGACCTCACCACTTGGCGATAAAAGATTTGAAGAAGGGACGTGAGTAGAGAAGTGAAGAGACAACCATTGATTTTAGAGCACAAAGGCAAAAGCAAAGGCAAAAAAAAAGCTTCATAGTGCAACAGTAAACCCCGATTCTATTATTATTTAACTCGACGTGTTCCAAACATTCTGAATATGCTGTTGCGGAACACAAAAGATAAAACAATATCAGAACTTTCAGATATGGAATATTTGAGTCATACAAGGCAACTACTTTTAGTTGTCTTTCCCTGTTTGGGTTTGAAACAGGTTTTGGAATGACATGTGACTGAGTAAATAATGACAGATTTGTCACTATCATGTTAAATATTCCATTAACAGACTTTTTTTTGTGTGGTATATCAGCATATCAGAATGCACTGAAAACTGAAGTAATTATGCTGAAAATTCACAGAAATAAATTACATTTTGAAATCTATTCAGATAGAAAACAGTTACTTTAAATGAAAATAATATTTCACAGTGTTACTGGTTTTACTGTATTTTTTCTTAAATAAATACAGCTTTAATGAACATACAAGTAAATCTTACAGACCTCAAACTTTCCTCAAAAAGTGTTTACATTATCAAATACAGTTACATACCACAGACAAGACTAGACAATACAGCCACATTATTAGCACTGTATCAGCACTCTAAAACCACTATAAAAGTTATGAAAGAACAATAATCATTTCATTTGACTTTAAAATCCCCCTACGGCAAATCAATGTGACTGGAATGGAATCAGGAAGTGGCAGAACACCTCACATCCTCTCTAACAATCATATCTTACAACACATGTGGGTTGAAGGTTTTCTGACTGACATTGTCATGTATCATATTACCGAAACCGCCCCCGTATCCTGTGGGGCCAAAATGTTCAGTGGTGAAGTTATTTGTATCTACTGTCATCATGTCATTACCTAATTATTAGCTTTAAATGTCTGAAGAGCAGGACAGGGGTGACAGCTAATGGTGGTTATCATGAACGTTGACGGGAGAGTAGAAGAATGAATTTGTGACTTACTCTGTGCCTGACTTTTTCTTGCGCTTTATAATACAAGCGATGATGATCACAGCCACAAGCACTCCAATTACAATCCCGGCAATCGCTCCACCAGACAGGCCCTCCTCTACCGCACCGACCTCTGCAAAACAGGACGTGTTTAAATTATGATAGACGCACACACCACAAATTAAATACTTTTGCACAGTACAACAGAATGGGAAAGAACATCTACCTGTGACTGCGAAGTTGTGTGTCGTTGTTTTCGTCATTCCTGTGATGGGGTTGAATGCTTCGCAGGTGTAGGTGCCACTGTCTGTGGCTCTGGCCTTCTCAATAATAATGTCAGGCCGGCTGATGTTCAGTGCTGTAGTATTGAGCTTCCACGAAAATACACTGGCAGGAACAGAGTCTGCAAAGCATCTTATTTCTGCCCTATCTTCAAACTTCACCGCTTTCTCGGCTTTGACAGTTACGCTTTCTGGACCATCTGAGGGATATCAGAGAGATTGGCTCAGTTAGGAAGGTTACATTTACATCAGGGTAATGCAAACAAACAGTCGATAACAATATAAGCAGAAAGGAAACCGCCACCATTCGCAAACAAGATAATGTTTAGGCGACTGTTTAGACAAGACAACAAAAGAGAAGTTAAAAGCAGCCACAAGTGTCTCTGTAAAGTGAAACAGCGCCCACAGTGACAAAATCTCAATCAATCAGAACATTGTCAATTTTCCATCGCAATTAGATGTGAAAATAAATATCTAAAATGCAAATACAATTATATTTATTCAATATGAAATGAAACATCTTGTCACTATTTAGTACAAAAAAATGATATGGACATTAAATGTAAGTTTTGAACTTCTATTCTGGTTGGGTCACAGTGAACGTTAATAATTATTACAGCGGTTTATGTAAGATTTATGGTACGTTATGGTTTATGTACTGTAAAAGCGATCATGTTGAAAAGCAGCTCACATGAACAGGATTTCAACGAATCTCTTCTCTCTTGGATACTTACAGTTGATCACCATCACATAGGTGCTTTCGTCTTTGTTGACTTTGTTCTGCAGTTGGCACTTGTAGCTGCCAGCATCCTCTTTAACAACTTTAACGATGGTCAGAGTTTTCTTGTCAGCTGAGAGAATTACACGGTCACCAGAAGTCACAGGTTTGCTTTCCTTCAACCATTCAACGCTTTCGGCTTTCCCAGCAGCTGCCGAGCAGGTGATGTTGACCGTGCTGTTGCCAGCTATCAGACGTGATGAGGAGCTGGAGATGTTTGTTCCAGATAAGGCCTCTAGCAGAACACAGCAGAAGAGAAGTGAGAAAAACAGTTTACCATGGCTGCATTTATTTGACTAAAAATACAATAAGAGTAATATTGAGATATTATTGAAAATTGGAATAACTGTGTTTTTGAATATGTTTTGAAATGTAATTCATTCCGGTGATGTAAAGCTGAATTTTCAGCAGTCTCCAGTGACACATGGTCCTTTAGAAACCATTCTAATATACTGGCCTGATGCTCGAGAAACATATACTATTTTCTATAAATATAGATGTTCCGCTTAATATTTTTGTGTCTATAGGTACTTTTGATTAATATATAAAAATCAAAATAGCTCATTTTATTTAAACTTAATGAATCCATGCTGAATAAAAGTATTACTATCTTTAAAAATAGAAAACGTAACGACCGTGGCATGAATTTTTGAATAGTACTGTAAACAGCACATGGCTGGGACCACGCAAAAAAAAAGACGTCATATAAACGTTATATAAATTGCCTTTGCTTCACCATTAATTTCAGACCTGCTGAAGTTATTGACTGTAAAGTAGTTTGACCAATAGCGTTAGGGCATTCTACATAATCGACCAAATTGGTCTACGAGAAGGAAGGATATATTCAAATCAATTCAAATATGCATGTTTGAGCACTGTAGACAGGATGTCAATAAAAACAACAAGAAAAAAAACATTTTAGGCAATTTAGAAATCCTGGCCAGGACGAGCTATGGTCACCCTACAATCTGGCCGCATGTGATAATCTCTCAGCAGCTTCATTCACCGCAGCATTTACTTTTGACCATTGCCTTCTTCTCTGGCACTATTCTCTTGTTTGTTCAGACATCATTACTGTGGAATGTTCCAGTCTGATTCAGACTCATTGCATTCACCAAATACCTGCAACTCATTCAAATACCTGTATCACTCAGTACATATTATCTTCCTCTTGTGTTTTTAGTTTCGGGAAGACTGCTGCAAAATTAACTCTCCAAAACATTCGTGACCCAACTGGGTTCTTTATATTAGATCTCGTTAAATCTGTTTTGCATAAACAGTTTGCATTAAAATTTTATACAAAATCAATGACACAAAAACGCGGTTAGAGCTTTAAGATGAACCCTACACTGACTGACAGATCACTCCAGCATTCTGTGTGTGAAACCTTAGCCAAGCGGTACCTGCCCAAACCGTAAGTGACATCAGACAGTTTGTATTCTGCTTTCTTTAGTGTGCGGGTTTCACACACGTGGAAAGACCTCAGGGGAAGGCACTGCTCTTTACAAAAGCCACAGAGCCTGAGACCACAGGTTCAGAAGCCATGTAAGACCCATCTGCCCCCAATCAAAGAAAGCAGAACATTCCTGAAACTTCTACCCGCTAACATGAGCCGAGGCAGACCTCAGAGCAAAGCAGACGAACAGGTTCATCTTTTAAAAGCACTTGTAAGTCAGGTAGCCATTTTGAATAATAACAAATAGAAAACAGCTTTTGCTTGGCGATATTAAAAGTATAGTTTATCGACAAATGACAATTCTGTCATAATGTGATTCCAATCTTAAAGTTTAAGTTTCAGTGTAACATCAAATGAGTAAGTAACCGGCTGATTTTGTTTACATGCAATTACAATGAATGGGGGGCTAGAACCCTAACCTCTAGCTCTCAAGCTTTTCAAAAAATCTAAACGCATCTTCAAAATATAATAAAACCAGCTCATATGACATATATATTGTAGGGTTAGGGTTATTATGATTGCTGTGTGAGAAACTGAAATTTAAGTCATAATTTAAACTGTTTTTGTCAACCAGATGGATTAATAAATTAGATTAAACGCAGTAAAAAGAGGAAAATACCAATATTTTTTGTGTTTTAGTGATCTGTTCCTCACTATTATTACTGTATATTATTGTAGGATTTCAGAAGATATGTATGAAATGTAGTGCATGAGTGCAATGCAATGGAAAAGTGCAACCAGCAGCATTGCATCTTTTGTGTTCCAGGGAATAAAGTAACGCGGGACTAGGATAACAAGAGTAAATAATGACTTTCAATTACCATTTCTAGGTAAACTAGCCCTTCAACATCTCAAATCTCATTTTAGTTTCGTTTCCATGGTCTTTTCAAGGCAAATATACTTGTTCTTCTTGCAGGGGACTTACTTTTTTTTTTTATTCTTATCTCACTTCTTGGCAATGAAGTCACCATGTTAAAGCATGTCTATCTCTGTACTGCTCCAGTGCTAATCAAAAGATTTCAACGGATGTCTTAACACTCTTAAAAACAATAGTGCATCACATATATATATGGCCTCTCAAAAAATTTTTGGATTTCTGGAATAACCAATTCTTTAATGGACTGTATGCATTTGCATTCACTGCTGTAATAGCTTTACTAGAGAAACAAGGCACAGTTGATGGAACTTCCGTTTGTATTCAAAGCATCTGTACAAGACTTTAGGCTTCTGACTTACCCAGAACAGACACCGCAGCGACCTGAGAGAAAACGTAGCGGTTGGTCTTAACATTGTAGGCCACACAGCTATAGTTTCCACTGTGTTTTTCAGCTACACTGGTGAGGGTAATGTTGGCCGTGGACTGAGGCAATGCCTGCCCATTAAACATCCACTGGAGCTGAGCGGGAGGGTCAGACTGGGCTGAGCATGTGAAGGTTAAGTTTGAGCCTTTCCTAAGGAACAAATCTGGTGGAGTCTGTGTCATGACGATATTCTCTGGACCATCTAGACAGACATGGGAGAAAGAGATGATTAAGAGGCACAAGAAAAAATTAATAAAGTGCTTGCAAGGCAGCTATGTTTGATATTGTAAGTGATAATCTATAAATAAAGAGGATGCATTTTGAGCATCTGGATGTGCACTGATAGTGTTCTGCTGCAGTGCCTTTACTTTTTGCCACACTATCCACCTCAAAAAGTTTTGATCTGTGCACATGCATGATATATTGCACTATAACATTCATCCTCTCCCTGCTGTTCACAGGCACAGCCTGCATTTTTTCCTGCACCTGCAGCAGAACCTGTCTGAACTAGAAAGTCTGTTATCATGTGTGCTTTCTAGTGCACACCATCTGCAGAGACAAAGAGTGCAGATAGTAAAAACAAAAGACGATCTCGACTAACACCAGTGCTGCTGTGGTAAATTTGCAATTTTACTGCATATACTGGTATGCACAGAATTGTGTGGAGGTACAGGGTTATTACAATTACATGAAAAAGACACCAATAAACTACATTCAGATGATAGCTGAGGAAAAGACTAAAAATCATGTTACTTTTCATTAATAATTATTCCCCACTGCTTAATCATATTCATGTCAAAAAACAGTACATTGCATTCATGACACACTTGGACAATAACATTTTCTATTGTAGGTGCAAAAGTCTATTGAATGGCTTTAAAATAATTATGATATAGCGCAGATGTTGTATGCACCACTGCACCTTTTCTAGCTTGAAAGACATTGTCACTATGAACTGTCACTTTATGGAAAGTGTTGCCTAAGCGTAAAAGATGACATCATTTGGGCTTGGAACAACACAAGAGTGAGTAATCCATGACACCTTTTTGGCTGAACTGTTCCTTTAAGGCATTTGTGTATTTGTCTTAGACTAAGCATGTGTGGGTGCGATCAGGTACGTACAGCTCACAGTGAGATTGAAGGGAGGGCTCCTCCCTGACTCCAGCGCGTTCTCTGCAATGCAGAAGATGGGTCCTCGCAGATCTGTACGGCGAACTTCAGCGATAGTTAGCTCGCTGCCGGCTGCATTCTGTTTTATATGTGTGCCATCCACCACTAAAGGGACAGAACCGTTCAACCACTTGTAAGTAAAGGAGCCTTTGGCAGAGCAGGAGAGAACCACGGTGCTGTTGAACTCTACAGCTTCAGGGAGACTGGATGAAATCTTGACGTCAGTCACGGGTTCTGGAGAAAAGAGAAGAGAACCATGGATTTGGATCATTCAGAAACATCTTTGCTCTTGCTTAGATATTCCCAGAGAATGCCTTGCGAAAGGCTATAACAGACAGGCCATGACTTGCTTCTTGGGTGATCTAACTAACAACCTCTGGATAACCAATCCTGAGATTTACAACATACATCTTACATCAAAAAAGCCTCCTAGACAGATCTAAAATCGCTGTAAATGCTTGATCTCCAATCAGAGGATGAATGCCTTTAAAATGAATCATACTGCAATACTTTCCAGCAAGTCACAAAATGAGTCATCATCACTATAATCCATTTGGGTAGAATCAATCATATCATTTATCGTTATCTAAAACCAAATGCAAATTGCATAGGACCTGAAATTATCCCACTGTTTAGCTGTGAAATGAACAGTTTTTGTGATTGAATGCAACACAAGAACTGTTAAAAGTTTACATTTTGTATCCAACTAATGCTTTTAACAAATTTGTGCAGGATTTGAACCTTCCACCTTTCATTCATCTGGCTTTCAAACACTTGGCTTCACCGACATGGTGTTTAACTATAGAGGATACCTGAAGATGGCACTGGATAGTCAGTACTTACCAAGAACATGAAGAGCAATCTGTCCCGAAAGTTGCTTTCCTTTGTTAGTGACTATATTGAGAATATATTCCCCTTCATCCTCCTTCACCAGCGGCCCGAGCTGAAGCTCACACGTCACATTGTTGTAGATGATTCTGCTGGCGTATTTCTCATCAATGTTATCGGTGTTCGATACAAGGACACTTGTAATTATCGGTGCAATTTCTTGACCGTTGTTGAAATTCCATGTTATTGTTAGAAAATCCTTTACTGAGGTGATAGTTGTCTTGAAGGTCACATTTTTACCTGGTTTAAGTAGGTAAGGAGAAATCTACATTAAAACACCCCTGCTAAGTTCTTAGAAAGATATCTAATATTTTATTAATAGCTTTACAAATTAATATTGTTATTAATATTTTGGTTTAATTAAAAAATGATGGTACGACCACTTATTGAAATTATATTCCTGAAATAATACATGTGAGTATACAGCAGGTTCTTGTCACGTGGCAGGAAAATGGCTTAGTTATGCCACATTGAATTTGATTTGGTAGACATTTTTAAGTAAGACTAACAGTGCAATACAAAAATATATATAATAATAAAATATTGCGCCAAACCTCTAAGCTATCAAATTAACGATAGCACTTATTTTCCAAGAGTTCCAGATATTTTTAATACATAATAATAATAGAAAACAGAACCATACACCGACTCACCGATAACGCCGTTCGTTTTGTCGCCGAGAAGCGGGCTGCCCTCGGAGTAGCATCCTATAAGAGGAATGTTTTTCAATCAGGACACTTAAGGTCAATTTAAATATAAAAACGTAAACTATACATTAACACATTATGCCCTGATGTAACTTAGGCTACTGTTAAATTCAATTTCAATAATTTAAGATACAACATTTTAGTCTTTGAAATGTAAAAAATAAAACACTAGTTGTGCTAAGTGTCATTAATTTTTGTTTTTAACTTACCAAGAGCTGCCAAAATGAGCAAAGGCAGCCTAAAGTTAAAGAAATCCATATGGAGAGATGTGAGTCCCTGGAGCGACAGACAGGAATGCGACACGGTGTGACTTCTCTGTAAGAACTTGAGAAACTTAACGCGACACACCCAACCAGTTCATCTGAGACCCCGCCCCTTTTCAACCTGTACTCCGATGTCAACGCTTACCGTGCTTCATTAGTATGGGAAACATTGCCCCCTAGACTTCATCTATCATTAGTATTTGTTTCCTGCCATATAAAAGCACACAGTATGTTGCTCATTTGTACTCAGTACTTAATCAGAAAATATAAACTGCCAGTATAAATAATAGCTTTTTTTATTTTTATTAAATAAGCATTAAAGTAGACAACATCAGGCTGTTAAATACTTGCATAAAATGTTTTTTTACGTTAATAATGAAAAATATTTGGGCATATATATATATTTATATATACAAAAATTATGCACAAGATCAATTTACATTAACACGGAAAAATCCACGTTAATCATGCTATAATAATATATAAATATGTATATAAATACGTGTGAATTTTCTTTTTTTTAATTATGTATGTAAACTAAAACTTAGACAAATAACCTGTTTAATAAACCATACCCCTTTCTTAGGAACTGGTGCAGATAACATTAAACTACTATAATGTGTAATGTGTGGATGGGGATGTGTATTTCTTGCTTCTACTGACTCCTAGTGTTAACATTTCATATTTGCACGTGGCTGTAGTATAAAAAGGAACAGCCAAAATTAGAAAGTGTGTTAATAATAAATCAAATTTTCAAAAGCTAACAGGTGCAAAATAAAATAATACAACAAAATATTGGTTTCTGTAACCACCTTTTCCCCATCGCATGCAACAGTCTTAGATTAATGTATTAGCATCTGTTACTTTACCATCGTGACATCACGGAAAAAGTTGACAGCTCTTGCGTTTTACCTCTAGCTGTGTCTTTTGAACATACTCTAAATATTAATAAATGCTTTGGAGCTTTAAAAATGTACCTTTCCTAATCTTTGCGTATAGGAACATTGAAGAGTTTGTCTGTAAATACTGCATCAGCCCACTGCCACATGCTGCTCTCATTCCTCATCCATCCTGCAGTCAAAGGACACGCAGCTGCGCTTGTGTGTAGCTCTGTGAGAACACCTTACAGAGACAGATGCCTTTGAAATACACGGCCGTCTATGAAGCTTTACAGGTGTTCATACTTCTTACAATGATCCCCTGGAGAGCTGAGTGACAGTGAAACAACACTGCTGGCAGTCGGTCTGCTCAAGAGTGAGATGAAACTGAAAACAATTAACTTAAGATAACACATTTTTCTACCATTTCTTGATTTATGTCTACCTCCAACTAATAACTGCCCAGGGGTGTTGAATATGGGAACCGAGCGAACTGACTTGCCATCACATGTTTTCTTATCTAGTACAGGACCCCAAATTAGACTTTTTTTTACCCTTCAGGGCGAAAACATTCAAGTTGATACCTATTTTGAAATATGTAGTGCTGAAAGCTGTCAGTATAGACTAATAATAATTTTGTCTTCTGGTGCATTTTTGCCCAGCTGCAAGTTGTTTATTACTATATATATATAGTTTTACAAGACAGCTGGTTTAAGGACTAAGGTATAATGCAAAGCCGTGGTTTGGGGAAAATTTATGAGAAATCACTCCTTTAAATTTTCTATGCACTGACGGTTCAATATTTCAAATTTAAGATGTTTCCTTTTATTTTTTTTTTCAATGAATCATGATTCAAACAATGAAAAAATCCTGACAGTAC
>JAUCMS010000079.1:17129908-17144178 GCA_032357445.1 Enteromius radiatus | reverse complement strand
ATTTGTAAATTAACACCAGATTTTATCACTAGCTGCCCAACACTAGGTTTTTTATCACTCAGAAATTTGCTGTGTACCTACTGGTAAAAAATAGAATATCATATTCAGAAATGTCAGCTATAGAAACACCATAAAAAAGTCTGTTTTTATCACTTTCGCAGTGTACATGAGGGACGTCATGCATTTATATCTTTGGACGGGGGACTGGGGACAGTTCTGGCTCATTTGGCGTCCAAAACAAAATACAACATGACCAAACAGAGAAGACACTCTTTAATTACTTTATTTTAAGTCCAGTGGGAATCCTAAATTAAGCCTATTGTTTCATTTTCGTTTTTATTGAGCTTTGACTTTATGATTTATAACCTTAATTTTAAAGCTTTGGAGGTTGCAACTTCATGCCCAAATATAGATATGTAGGCTACATGAATGATTTCTGCCACAGCATTTCACCATTTTGCCTACAAAAATTTAATTAAAAATCCACTTGACTGTAATGTCAGGGACTGTGAGTGGGGCACAGGACATTTGAGGTCAAGTATTTTAAATGCATGATTACAGCATAACATTCTGACCCTTTCACTAGGACTGGAAGACATTGTTTAAAAATAGATTCTCATTTTGTCCTGTTCTGTATTTTCCTTTAAGCCAGTGTTGCTCATTTCACTTGAACTCACAGTATGTGCTTCTTCCCATGTTTTATCGTTATGCTGCTCTAATTTTACCCCAGACACCCAGAAAATCACTTAAAACCCACTGCATTTGCCTGAACATTATGATGAAGCCACTATCCTCGGGTAATGCTTCTGTCAACCACTGGAAGGCAGTTTTGCACAGATTATTCCACCATGTTTTCTCTGTTGCATGTAAAAGCACAAAAAGCAGGACATCTGCTCCGTTTAGTCATCTTATCATATCCCTTTGGCTGGCCTTATGTAATTCATAAGCAAATGTCATGTTTCTTTGAGAACATGCGTGGGAATACTTTAATATCGTCTGTCCCGTTGAGTTCTTAATCGTAAACTATGTTTAACAGGTTGCTGACATTGTCTGTATATATTTAATTAAATAACGTGTGAAGTGTAATGTGACTCACCTTGACTCACCTGTGCTTGTCCTTCTAAGAATACTTAAACATGAAGAGATACCCGATTACGTTCAACAATTCGATTAGCAATAGCGTTCAACACAATTGTGTCCTAACAAGGTGAGACGCAAGTAATTTTTCTATCCACAAGGAAAAAGCTGCACGGCATGATAAACACAGATAATCAGCACATGTATAACGTTAAGCTGCGTTCACTTCATGTAAACAATTCAGTAAGCAACTTCCTGCTGTCACCATAGCACGAGAAATAAAAGATTATATTCGTAAGAGCTCTGTAAAAGCACCCAGGTACTATTAGAAACAATTACTGTAATACTCTAAAATGACGTGAAGCGGGTGGATGTAATTTAGTACAGGGATATAAGGTTATGTGGAGTAGGGTTTTGGACCAATGACATTTCAGTATGGGCGTGGCCACACTGAAGTACGCCACGGAGATGGGCTGTGTCCAAAATTTAACGGTTGGCGTAATAAATTAAATGTGAAATGAGAAAACGTGAGAAAATACGGTTGAGTATTTAAATAAAAATATAAAATGCAGTGTAATGAATATCAGCAATTTCTTTTAGATGTAGCCGTAAACGCTAGTCGTGGTTACAGGTATACTTTTTACAAAACATTTATTTACAAAGTCTTATAACTGCTATCTTAAAATTAATTAACTTATCCCGTCACACCTGGTTAGGACACGGTGTAAGAATTTAAAAGCAAACAGAAACATCCATTAAGTCACAGTTTGAATCACCGTTTTATTCCAAACGTGTCTATATATTTAACGAAAGAGGGCAATAGCCCTCCTACATTACCCCACAGTTTTATTGGAATATTAATAACAATATAATCTGAATCATTTGCTTATTTTCTTCATTGTGGGTGTGAATCTTCAAGCACTGGTATAGAAATCTTTGAAAATTAATGAAAAATAAAAAAATCCCATCTCCCTTGACACAAACGCACTCACTCTCACACACAATCATAAAGCACCGACATACGAATGCTATAATGCTGCAGATTCTAAACAGGGCTGCTATGTTTACACTTTGGATATAAATGGATATTGGCATGTCACAAGCACCCAGACAGCAACTTCTAGTGCACTTCAACAAACCATTCATGATAGAGGCTCATTTAATTCTGTAATGAAAATCATCATTAATTTTCCTCTCCCATAATCAGATAAATGCCCCATCAGGTGCACAAAGGGTTTTCTGTCTCGTCTTGTTGTTGCTGTCATTGTTCCAGGGATGAAAAATGTTTCTCGGTGTCCTCGCGAATTGCAAATATTGACGGGCAGCTTGGTGAAGTCAACATGAAATCGAAGCTGATCCTATTTATTTTCTTTATACACATTCCTGGTCTACCGGTGTAGGTTAGGGGAAAATAAAAAAAAAAAATTCATTTCTTGCATTTGAAATAGGCTAACTTTCCTGTTTGCTTGACATCATTGAGATTGTGCGGCTATTAGTATTAACCAACAGCCAAATTGGTATTACTGCAGAGTACTGTATTAAGCACAGTAATGCAGCCTTTCTAAAAGCTTGCCAATAATTAACAGTAATTAAATGACAGTTAACAAGAATACAATAAAGTTTATGGCAAAAATAGCAAATAAACTATAGATCTTCGGTATAGATTTGGAAAGCAGTGTTACCGCTGGGATTTGCTTAGATGATCTCAAGGGTGAATGTTGAACTTCATAGTCCAATGATATTCAGATCTGGAACGCTTATTTTGCGAGATCCAATCAATTGCTGATTGATAAAATACCACCCTAAATATTCCTCCTTGAATAACTTGTTTTACCTGGAAATATGTGAGACAATGGGAGTAAACCAGGTTTTTAACGCTATTCATGTTGATTTTAACCTTTAACGATTGGTGATTTAAGACAGAATATGAGAAACTGAATCGAGGTGAGTAATCTTAAGAGGTTAAAGAAGAGGAAAACCAACCCCTGACCACAAAACCTCTCAGCAAAACTTACAAAAATCTATATAGTTTGTCCTCAGAGAAATTAACAAGTGGGAAAAAACAGGTATCATATTTTAAAAAAGAATGAAACCGAAGAAAACGCTAGAAAGGAAAACAAGCAAGAGCCAATCAGGAATACAAATCAACTGTAACTCTCCCTCCTTATTTAAAGAAAGACAGAATAAAATAAACCAAAGTTTGCACCAAAGTCACTTCAGTTCGACGTGCAGACATTTTAGGTACAGACTTCATCGTCCTCTCACAGGAGCGTAGATCCGCAATGAACAGCTGTCCTCTTAGTTTTCCTCGGCTTTTTCCTTTATGACATGTTGCATAGCATACTTTCACAGGATATGCATGACATAGTCTCAACAGCATGCCAAACCGTACTGGCTTTCTAAACGCCGCTGCAAGACATGGTGTTAAAACCGGACACTTGGACAGCAAGTGGCTGGCTGAATCATCTTTCTCTCACTCAGTGTCCATTAATGTAATTTTGCTTCCAAAAATGGCCTTTATTTGCAGTACCCCAGAGGTCACTTTGACTGTAGGCATGGGCAGAATCTTTCCGTTTGTCCTCCAGCACTCATTTACATTAAATTCTTGTCCTGTCAAAAGTTTCCTTACTCTCCGTCTCAGTCCTGCTTGCAGAGGAGATCGGTAGAGGGAGTTTTAGTGGGTGGCAGCGGTCTTGGAGGGGGCGTGGGTTTGGCCCTGCGTGGGCTGCCCGAGCCTCCTCCCTCGCTGTCGGTGTTTGTATTGGAGGCGGAGGGCGGCGGCGGCAAACGTGGGAGAGAGGATGTAGCAGAGGTCAGCGGTGAGATGCGCGAGCAAGATGACGTGGAGCGAAGGCTCTGGATCCGCCGGCACTCTTGGCAAACCCGCACATGTGTGCACCCGCGGGGCGCTGCGGTGGGGACCAGAGTGGGTGTGCTACTGGGGACGCTGGCACTGAGAGGGTCCTCCAGCAGTCGCTGAGGGCCGGGGCCCATTTCCGCAGCGCCCCCGCTGGGTCCCGGGCCTGCAGCGGCACCGGTTAACGGTCCCGTCCCGCTGTAGAGTTTGCCATTGCTGAGACGCATCTCCCTCACCAGCCGCATCTGACGGGGAGCTCCTAAAGGGAGACGGGCTGGGTGCCGGAGGATGCCCTGGGTCGAGAGAGGCCGTCTGCGCCGCAAACGAGAGTTCTTTTTACAGGAGATAACGTTCCTGAATTCAGTCATCATTTCCTGACAAACTGACACCTTGGTGAGGATCAAAGGAGGAAGAGAGAGGAAAGAGAGTCAGAAAGGAAATATATAAGGAAAAAGGCTAAATGAAAATGGACAGGAGTAAAGTGAAAACAGAACATCATTTGCTCAATTATCTGACGTGGGCATCACTATAGTATCTCATAATCAAAGTTAGGGCAGCTTTCTGACTTCAAAAGCCCTCACTGTGCACAAGATTTGAAGGCCAGTGACATTTGCAGCTTACTTAAAATATTTTGACTAACAATTTCTAAAACAATTTGCGCATGGCATCAATGTATAGTCATAAAATATATTAAAATACTAGCGCTGGGCAATATATCGTCAGTAAAGCTGGTTCTTTGATTATTACTGAGATCACTGATGATCAGTTTCTCAGGTGGTTCATTTGCAACACTAAACCTGATATTGCGTAGCTTGTCAGGGATCTCAGTGATTCCATTTCTAAACAGGTGATGGAGATTTACCGCTAATCAAAGAACCGGCATTACTGACAAGATGCGCATGAATATATTGTGTGATATATTGCCCAGCCCTATAAAATACCCATAGAAATAGAAGGACATAAATTAACATGACTACTATTACTTTTTAAATTAGGCTACACCATATAACCTTGTTTTTAAGACAAAAGGAATCCCGGTTCTTTAATGAGGGGGTGAATTAAAATAATAAATATTTTGAGATTTAGCTTATTTTAATGCTCTTTATCATCTTTAGGAAGTTTGCTGAGGCCCCATAGTGGACCACAGACCACTGGTTGAGTTAGGGGTTAATCTACATGGACTAATAAATTAATTTAAAACATTTGGTAGATAATTTAATCCAAAGTGACTTGCAATGCATTCAAGATACATATTACATCAGTAAATGTGCTTGCTGTTGCTAATGGCCTGCTTTGCACTTGACCTACAGAAATAACCTGCTTTGAATAACGTTGTGTGCATAACGTAGAGTTTTCAGAAGCAGAACAACGAAGTCTTTATTTTCTCCATTTGTCTAAAACAAAATGAATAAAATATGTTCTCAAAACTGTGATCCATCATTGTGCCCGTAAGCATTGCACTTCAGTCTCAAAATTGTTTTATTTTAGATTCGGGAAATTGTGTGAAAGCTGTGTGAAAAGCTATGGAAATGTTGTTACATCACAAACACAGACGGCTTGACTGGTTGGCGTCGTGACCTACTCGTGAGTGTCTGTGGTTTCGGACGGGGCAGGAGTGAGGGCGTACCTCATCTGTCTCTGCCGAGCGGCGTGTGGACCACACAAACTCCATAATGGCTACAAAAACAGCTATTATGAGTCCACATATGAGCACCACGAATATCCCTCCGATATTCTCCATACCTAGACCTGAAGGAAAAACACAGCAATGTGAGTAACGCACAAAAACATCCTTCCACACACACACACACACTGAGGATCTAATTAGAGATCTGCATTCCCGCAGGATTCCAGAGGGATCCTATTAAACTTTATTTCAGAGATGTAGGTGTGTGTAGGCGGTATTCCTAAGAGTTATCAAGCAGAAACATGAAGCCAGGTGGTTTGATAAGTAAAAATGCACGACGGAAATGATTTGTTTAAACAAATTCATTAAAACAATTAAAATAATAATAATCAGGGAATGGGAAGAAATGTATTTCTATACATGAACTTGTTTAATTTTGTAAGATAATCAACTTCTGTTGTGTGTTGAATCCTAAAGCAATAACTGCTAAGAAGAGACAGATTTTCAGCTTCTCTTAACCAGTAGTCAGGTAGTTTAGTTGCCAGTGATACAATCAATCAATTCTCTTACAAAGAAACACCAACTAAAAACTTTTTTGTTTCCAAGAGTAAGAGGAAGCCCACATTAACTAAGTTTAGCAGAATCACAAAAACAGAGCTCATATTGTTTGACATTTTCTTGCAGATCTGTAAATAACCCTGAGAGACTGCAAATGTCACTTTCTGGTGAATATACAAGCTTTGCGAACCACACTAGAGAAATTACACACACGGGCACACATGTATGTTCATGCCTGCGAACCAAATAGCTGCCATTTTCCCACCATTCCCCCTGGGCCAGTGTGAGTCTACAATACACAGAATGCAAATATCACCAGACCACATAAATAAACACTCACAGTGTTAGCAGAGCTGTGAGGCATCTGTCATTTGAATCAGACAGATGTAGCACGTCCTATATGCAATATTATAACAATATAGAGAGCGACAGGAAATCAAATATTCCCACTGCCAATGTTTGCGAGATTTGAGCAAAACTTATTTTTCAATATATTTCACACAAATAGATGTTTATTTGAAGAGTAGATAGACTTATGTAGGCTAGGTAAGGCTGCCGTAGGTAAACAAATCATACCATGCATTACATTCAGGATTCCCGCACTTTATGACCAATACATTTCTATTATCCATGTTTATTCATGAAAACTCATTTTGGTGACACTGAACTCACAAGTAGTAATTTATAACCAAAAAAACTCCTTAAGAAATAACTGTATCTAGAAATATTTCCATGACCTTTTAAGATTTTATTAATGTTCACCTGGTAATCTCTGATATTATCAGGATTTCCGGGATGATCTGAGAGAGCCCTCATATATATATCCATATCTAATTCTGAAATACAACTATTGGTATTCTTAGACATAAAATATTAAGTCAAGATGCTTCAGGCAAAACCATTTTTCCACACACACTGGTCTATTGTGCAAAATGCACATTAAGTGTTTATTTTATGACACTTTATCTGTTTTTCCTGGTAGATTTCAATTACAATACATAGCCTATCTGTAAAGGCTGTTGTCTCAAAATATGTTTTTTTTATCATGCTCTAAACAAGAAATCTCCATTTCAATAGCACTAACGTACACCAAACATGACAGTTTTATTCCTATCTATATTCTGAATGTTTTTACAAAGAGGTTTGCTCACACATCAGTTACCTGATTTATATAACATTTTATTCCCAAAGACATGGTGAAAATGTATTTTGTTCTTTATGGCTGTTGACTATACTTTCTGCTTTCAGAAGTGAATCAGAGATAAAAGAGATATATTTTTACTATGTCAGCAATACGAAAAAAGAATTTAAATCCTGGCTTTATCTGTTGTTCAGATTGCTGTTCTGGAAATATATCATGCATATTTAAACATCTTTATATATAAAACTTAAATCTTAATTTACTGTGAACTTGTCAATGCATTGTGATATCTATTAGCTATAATTTGTACCCTATTCACCCAAGATAAAGAACTTTTAGTTGTATTTCTTTAAAGCTGTATTTCTGTGAAGACATTCATCAGGTTTTAGTATTCCTCTAAAGGATAAAAAAACTATAGGACCAAATGAATACATTTCTTTTGTCCCTGTGAGAATAGCTGAACTTACTCTAATACTAATACTCACACGCAGGCTTGAGGTTATAAATATTCAGGGTTCTACCAGAATTCATTAATTACAATGCCAGTACTGTTGCTATCAGGATGTACAGTAACAGAACGGTAGGTTACGCTGAGGTGCTAATGAGTATAATAACAGCATTTCACTCACCTTTGGCTCGATGGTCTTCTTCTTTAGGACACTTTCCACCCTCCCACCATCGACGCTTTAGGATTTCTAATCTGTTGTTCTCTTGCAGCTGCAGTACGCCTAACGTGATCTCATCTCTGAATGGTGAACCTGCAAGAGAGTGAAGGAAATTAATTTAGCTCGTTAGCCAGCTGGGTTACCAGCTGACCATTATACAAAACCATAATACAAAAGCTAATTACCTTACGGCTAGAGTTACAAGAGTGCAGACAGGATAAGGCTAGCAATGCTATGCTAAGATTAGCAATGCTACATACGAAGGTAAACAGTTTTTGGCCTTCTGGACACTTTAAGTGACAGGGACATTCATAAAACACGACCAAAACCAGCACTGCCCTCATTAGCACTCTGGTTTAAAGTGTCAGAATGTCAGAACACATACGCTAACCGCTAAGACATGACTGAGTATGTCTTAGGTCAACTAATGTTGTGCAAATGAGTTAAATTAGCCCACGTGTCAGAATGAAAATGAATGTTATAATAGGTTAATTCCAAATTATTTGACTTAAAATAACATCACCCTTCATTAAACATTTCTGTATCACAGCTAATCATGTCACGCTAATAACGACGTGACGCGAAAGGATGTGTTCATCAAATTAAAAGATGCTAATTCAAATTAAACACTGCAGATATGCACCAGAATGGATAAGCTGTCACTGAATGTTAGTTTATTTTTCATCCAAAGGCTGTGAAAGTGAAGTACCTTGCAGGTGCCTCAGTATAATAAGCACAAGACCTTTATTTTATGTCAATGTTACTTACGTCACACTCCGTATTTATGTTTAAACAATTTTTCCATGTCATGTAAGCTTAGAAATATGCACTTTTTCAAAAACACCTACAACCTCATCAGATAAAACCTGCCTGTGGCGTTGCTTCTTGCATGTTTCTTGCTTTACTTTCAGTGAAATGTCCAGTGATTGGTGTGGAAAACATGTTCAGTTTTTTATGAAATGCCATTTTAGCTTACTTCAAAAAGTCTCTGGTTTTATTGTGACCCATGTTTCACAGGACCCCTTTCTGAGCACTTTGCATTGCTGTACCAGGTGAGTCACTGGGCATGATTAAAAAAAAGCTAATCATGTGATGCAAACATCAAATTGTATTGGTTTACAAATGCACTATAGTGTTTTAAAATCACAACATACAATTATGCAATGTCTTTTAAATTATCTTTTAATAAAAAAAGGTGTTTTTTTCTGGAAACTGCAGTTAATTATGTAGTTTTTTTTTTTTTGGTAGGTAGAGGCATATTTTTCCAATTGACCTATGTTATTTCTAAAATTGTTTTATATTTTATAGAACTGTTTGCAGATACATATTTTCTGGCAACAAGAATAAATCTGCTATTTAAAACTGCACGGTCAAAAGATGGATATTGCATTGCTCAGTGGTAATTACATTCTAAGCTTGCTATCTCAGGTTATAAGGAATTTCTCCCAGCACTGGGATATTTAAATATTTGTTGTTTTATTTGAAAATTACCTGATTGAACCACTAAAGCACATACAGTACAAGTATATCCTTATTAGATACTTAAACAAAAGCATCTAAAATGAAACTACCATATTTCAACATCAGTAAATGCTTGAATTTTTTTAGTTTACGCAACTAATTGAACCTTATTTTGAGGTGTTACAGAAGAAAGACATATATGGGTATGATCAACTAGTCACTTGAAAGGTCAATTTTGATTTGCTGTTTTACAGTCTAACCCAATCTAAGGACTCTGTGGCGACACAAATGCATTCCAGGTTGCTATGGAAGTGGATGTGTGGTGTCCATGGTGATCAGCCTCTTCATGAATGAGTGGATGAGAGGATTTTATCACTTGGCACCAGAACTTTGGAAGGCGACCTGAAGAGATGAGTTAGAACCGGGAGGAGGAAATGAATGTTTGAGCTCCTGGAAGACATTCTATGACCTGGAGATAGTCTTTGAAGATGGATGCTGCTCCTGGGTTCTCATTTCAAATCTATTTACGGAATCATGCGATTATGAGCGTATGGTGATGTTTTGGAGGGCGGTTTAGCCTAGTGGTCATGAGGCTGCTAAACTGATCTTCCTGGAGGACCGAAGATCAAAAACAGCAAGCAGCACTGGTAATTTTCTCACTGCATCTATTAACCTACTGTAGGTAAGTTCCCCACTGATGCTTGTGAGTAGGCATCATAGTTTAATACGTCCTGTCTCATACTCCCATCAGCTGTTAAAACAAGACAATGTCCTCATTACTTCATCCTAACTTTCTGGAGCCATCTTTTCTTTTCAGCGGTATCAGCGGTACCCCTTATAACTGTATTGGCACACGATCAGTCTAGTTCTTAAAAGGACAGTGTCCCAATAAATGACAATGCTGACATTATTTACACACAAAAAAGATATTTTGTAGAATGTTGTTAACCAAACAGTGGACGGTAGCCATTGATTTTCATGTCATTTTTTCCACACTATAAAAAGGCAATGGATACCGTCAACTGTTTGGTTAACAACATTTGGTTATGGTGTCCTAGTTACAATATAAATATACATTTGAGTTCTGGGTAATATAAATTAACTAAAGGTACTTACCATTTGGTTATGGTTAGGATCAGTGTTTGGCTTAGGGTTACTTGCATGTAATTATGCATAATTAATTGCTAATATAATAGTAAATGTAATAATAAATAGCACTTTAAAATAAATTGTTAAATTATAAATAAATTATTTTAAGCTTTAAATAAGCTTAAATTACTCAAATTAAAAAGAAATACAAATGATAAAAGCACAATTGTTTTGTTTTTTCTACATATTAATATGTTATGAAAGTATATAAATAACACTAAAATCGCAGTGTTGGACATGTAATTCGCTAGCAATTGTTGCTAGCAGTGTTTTCAATTTCTGTCCAATTAGATTTCCACTATTTCTAATCCTCCTACAGGTTTCATCAGATTTCATCAGAAAACCCACAGACCATGTCAGAAAAGAGCTATTAAAAGGTTTCTGATATACTACACTGTTCTAGTGTAACACGTCAAAGACATGAAACAATTCTTCACTAATCTTAGAGACATGAAATTTGATATGTATTCCTGCCAAGAGCAACAAAAGCATTTGATGACAGCTTCACCTTCGACTCAAAGCTTCATAAAAATACAGCCTTTTTCATTGAATTCAATATTATTTCATGAATAAAAATAGTATTTTCATAGTATTTCAATGTCTGCGTTAAAATGTATAAACAGTGGAAAATCTACTCTACCGATAGAGTTAATTCTCTGTAATCTTCTAGTGATAGTTTTAATTAAGATCCAGAACGTTCATATTTTAAGCTCTCGTCTCTGTTCTTACAAATGCCAAAAGTAGCTGGTGGGGATCCAATACGAGACAAAAAGCAATACAATTGCTTGGTATTTTCCGTGTTTTGATTAACTGTACAGACAACAGAAGTAAAGACATTTTGATTTTTAGAAATGTTGCTGATTAGCTTCAAAAGAACAAAGAAAAAAAAAACAAACAGAACTATTAGCTTGCTTAGGCGTCTTTGGGAATCAGAGCAGTAGGCCTACTGTGCGAAATCACCACATGACGCCAATAACACTTTTATGGCCTATTTCACTTTCACAGCTGGATGTAAGCTTCTTAAGTTTTGACTTGACAAGCCCCTTTGCACTCAAGTCCAGAAAGCCCTTCTACATTATTCCAGCACATACAGTGGCACAATAACGGCCATTATCTCACCAGCCCAATTCTTTAGCCACGATTAAGACCCCACGTTTTCTCTTTTTCCAGCCTTTTTCATTGTAACACACACTTGTGAGTATTAAAGCCCTCAATGCAAAACACATATGCCATAAATTGCTTCTTTTCCCTCCCTCATTTCTCTCTCCGTCAAAGAATAATTGCTAAAAATGGCAAATGTCAAAGACAAAGTCAGAATTGCTACTGTATTTATCAAGCGAAAGCGGCAAGCCATCTATCCTGGAGAAAAATTAGAAAGGAATGTGCGATACCAGAGCGTGAAGAGATGCTATCATTGTGACAGTGGCTTTCTTGTCTGTGTGATGTTCTCTGAGCCATCATCTTATTTATTTCTGGCAGAGGTAAAACATTATTTTTGATTTTACTTTTTGACTTGCAGAGGGAAAGAAAATGCCACAAAGCACACTCAAACTGGCATAATACACTCGAGCACCATGGCTCAACATATCAGAGTATGTGAGATAACCGCTAAAGGCTGGACTTTTTACATCTGAACAGGTTTTCAAAACAGCCATCATACAATTGCCGACTCTGTAAATAACGACAAAGGAAAACTGGGCATCATACACTCCCAAATTGTTCCAATCACAACAAACTCGGCTGAAAATATCAAACATGTCTGATAAATTCAGACTGGATAGAATCAAAGTCTGAAGCTAAAAAAGTCTGTGACCATCATATTTTAATTTAAACAATAGTATTCCAACACCCTGGGTTGCCAGATGATGGAAAACACAGCATATAGCAATCATGGAAACCAGCAAACAATATGGATCAGTGATTGCAAAGTGTATCCAACCTAAAGAGCTTCAAAAACCGTCATTATTGGGTCATGGTTTGACTGGTTAGCATAAACCAGTAGACCTTACCTGTTTAAAAAAAAATTAAATACGGCACTAACCTGAATAAATTCATGCCTATTCTAAAGTCACAATAAAAGTCTGCTTCCAACTCATATTAAAATAGAAAACAGTATTTTTTTTTTAAGATAAAGAAAAATAAAAAAGAGAATAGTCAAAATTATTAGACGTATTGTGAGACTTTTTCCACTAGTTGCTGCTTTAACATTTTACTTTAACAACTCTTTCCAGGTACTGCATTAAAGACTTCAATGCTGGACACTCAAAAGTATGTCTGCTTATATAAGAAGGTTAAAATCAGACTTTGGTTTCTCTTAAACCTTTATAGGCCACCTACAGCATTTCTCTTTATTTCTCTAGGTCTTTCTGTACTGCCCTACTCACCCAGTGGCATGCCGATGCCGTAGCCCTTGGTGTCCAGCAGGCCTCCGATCTGCGTGAGGTTGCAGTTGAGGCGTCTGTGGTACTCGTTCATGGTGCTTTCCAGAAGAAAGGCGTACTTGGAGTTTAAAACCCGAGCTATGCCCTCCTCCGTGCTCTTCACGAACACACTGGGCTGCTTGGAGTACATGTAATTCCACATGCGCTGGTACGTCTGGTAGCGCGAGTTCTGAGAGCAGCGATGAAAGTGATCGGAGAAAAAAATGGAGAGAAAAAAGAGAGGTGAAACAGATATAGTATTGGAAGGCGGAGAAAAATCAAAGACAAAATTATATTTGCAGTGACATGAAGACATGAATAAAGAGGCATTTTATTGGCAGGCATTGAGAGTGAACTAGATTATGGTAAAGGATTGAAAGAAAGTGAAAATGTAAGGAGAAGAAAGATGGATAATACATTATTAATGTAATGGGGAGGTGAACTTGGCCTCCGGTGTGAATATGGATGCAGCTATGAGTCACTAGGCCTACTGCTTACAGCCTCAAACAGGACATGATGCAATATGACACATGCATAGACTAGTCGATTAGTTTTACCACTAATTAAAGCTGTTTGTTTATCACATGACTATTTGTGCTTGTTTAAAATATGTGGTGACAACATTTTGTCTTGGTCTTTGGTTCAGCCTGTATTTTAATTTATTATTAACATCAGGAAAACGCTGACCCACATATCAGTCAACTAGTTTTATGGGCAACTAGTCAAAATGAGTAGTTGAGAAAGCTGTATTGGGAACAAATGTATGTATGAGCAGATCCAGAGCAAACGCTGGGGAAATCTTTCTAATTGATATAAACTGAGCAACGCTGAAGATTTATGAAATATCATTAAATATGATTTTTTTTTAAGTATATATATATATTTTATTAGTAGTAAATTTGGAATATTTAAAAAAAATGTTCAAAGGTTTGGGGTTAGTAGTAAAGTTTTTTTTTTTTTTTTTTTATGAAAATGCAATACAATACAAAAGTTAATATTAATTGAATAACCATATATAAACCACATATATGCTTTTCAAGACTTTCAAGATTTTTTTGTCCTGTTTCCACCCAAAATATCTACAAATTCCAAACTATTTCAAACAGGAAACCAGATTATTTTGCTTACCCCATTGGCAGATTATTTTGCTTGTCTCAAGTAAAAACTCAATTAATTTTGACTTGTTTTTGCTGAAAACAAGACAATATTTTCTTTCTTGTCTAGAAAATCCTTCTTGATTTACAGTTTTTCTCAGTCGCTTTGGTGCGTTTCTCAGATCAGAATTAAAATTCTCATAACTATTAGTTCAACCTCC
>JAUCMS010000079.1:17105698-17129808 GCA_032357445.1 Enteromius radiatus | reverse complement strand
TGAGGAATGGATTATCAATTTTGAGCATGTGACATGCTTTTGCAGGCTATCCACTAGGTTTTGCAGTTTGCACTAATAGTGCACTAACCGCTGTGCAAATGTTAATAGTGTTCTGAGAAACGCACCAAAGCGACTGAGAAAAACTGTAAGATTTTTTTTTTTTATTTGAATGGAAACAAGACAAAAAAAATCAAGTCTTGAAAAGCATTTTTTGCAGCGTCGAGAATTTTGTGAATGTTTTAATTCTGTGGAAATCTAAAGCTTTCTGTGAAATTTAGCTGGCACAGATTGTGTGTGGGCTTGAATATGAGTCACCCAACTGCCGCTATAAACAGGAAGTGATGCATTATGACATCACATGTGCACACATGGTAGGCCGGTGAAATAAATCTCACACACTCACAATTTCACACCAACAAGGACATACGTACCATGAAGAAGGTCATAGTGCTTCCTCCTTGAATAGTCCCATACTGGATGTTGGTCTGATCGGCCAAATCGTCAGCAGATTCGATCGGCACCTCCATCCTCTGGACCGTCAGGAAAGCTGCGAGGTTCGCCGTGTAGGAGGAAATAATGATCAGCGTGAATGCCCACCTGTTTCAGACACACAGAAATATGAGTGTGTACATTAGAGACAGATGTTTACATTACACAGCTGTGTGCAGATTTGCTGACTCACACAAAACACCATTATCTGTAAAGTGAATGAATTAATAAGGCATGATGGTGCATTAAAAATCAAACACATAAGTTAACACATTAACCATTTATGACAGATGTTCCAACCAATGTTTAAGCTGGTAAACTGTGTTCTGAGACACTTTAACAATATGTGTGTATATGTTTGTGTGTGTGTGTGTGTGTGTGTGTGACGGACAGATAGGAGTATAGACGGATAGGCAGACAGACAGGCGGAGACAGACAGACACACACACAGACAGACAGGTGGATAGACAGACAGACAGATAGATAGATAGATAGATAGATAGATAGATAGATAGACCGACAGATAGACAGACACACTAACTGACAGACAGACAGACAGATCGACAGACAGACAGACTGACCGACAGACCCACAGACAGACCGACAGACATACATACAGACAGACATACAGACAGACGTCCGACCGACCGACCGACCGACAGACCCACAGACAGACAGACAGACAGACAGACGACCGACCGACCGACAGACCCACAGACAGACAGACAGACATACAGACAGACAGACAGACAGACCCACAGACAGACAGACAGACCCACAGACAGACAGACAGACATACAGACAGACATACAGACAGACAGACCCACATACAGACAGACCGACAGACAGACCGACAGAAAGACAGACAGACATACAGACAGACAGACAGACAGACAGACGACCGACAGAAAGACAGACCGACCGACAGACCCACAGACAGACAGACAGACAGACATACAGACAGACAGACCCACATACAGACAGACAGACATACATACAGACAGACAGACATACAGACAGACAGACAGACGACCGACCGACAGACCCACATACAGACAGACAGACAGACAGACCGATAGAAAGACAGACCGACAGAAAGACCAACAGAAATAGATAGATATAGATATATATATAGACAGACCGACAGAAAGTCCGACCGACTGACAGACGACATACAGACAGACAGACCAACAGAAATAGATAGATATAGATATATATATAGATAGATAGACAGACAGACAGGTGGATAGATACATCAATACTCCAGTCTTTCAGTGTCACATGATCCCTCAAAAATGTCTTTACATAACTTTGATCTATCCTTGCTGCATAAAACCATTGATTTCTTTAGAAAGAAACATTTCTTGAAAAAAAAAGAACGCTTTGCTCTTGCGAATGTGCTGATTTATGTCTAAGGCGTTTCCAGTCGAAAGCTGGAGAGTCCTTCCCAACACAATCACGGAGCTCTTCACTGCAGTGAATCATGGCCAGATGAAAGGAAACTCCTGAAGTCCTCAGAGAAAGAGCTTTCATGAGACCGGTGAAGCATTCAAAACCTTTTTTTAAAGTGACTGGCAACCAAAACTACAAAAACAGCCAGATTCATTATTTGTCATTAAATAAAAGCTCTTTATCGAATATCAAAGTACACCAATTGCAGACACATGTCCCCCAGAGCGTCACAGAGTCAGAGTCGTGCTAAGGGATGCAGCAGAGATAGACGCCAGCTCTCCGCTTTCTGGGTCACCCCTGTGTGGGATTAAAGTTGCATCCATTGTGTTTATTCACACCACAGATGATTAAACATTCGGCTTCCACTGCATGCACAGATCGAATCATTTCAACTCCATTGTTACTCTTCCTAAAAGTGGTTGTTCAACTTAAATGACCTCAACAGCATGGCGCAGGATAGAAATTGAAGAGATGGAACAGAAGACAGCTTGACTTAATAGCAGAAAGAGCAAAATGAACTGAGCAACATGATTCGAGGTGGGAGTCTAATCTGGAAATACGCTACAAAAGGCAGAAGCACACAATGTACTGTATGTCAGCACACAAAACAAACAAGCCCAAACAAACTTAAGTGAGAAAAGACACACTCTTAGTGGTCTCTTTACACAGAGAAGAGATTTTCAGTGCATGTTAAAATGAAATAATGCATCACCATGTGTGAACATCTGCCCTGCAAAACATTTTCTCACCAAGTAGGTCATTCTTTGCTTGGCTTAAAAAGTAAATAAAAATATGATATAAACAGATATTCAGTTAGAGGCAATTGATATGAAATCTTAAAAACATAAAATTCTTTCAATTGATGTTTAAACATGTCCCACATAAAGAGCTGATCTTGGTATTTATTAACTTAAGTAGATATTGCTAATATTTATACAAAATAAATGAACCAATTTACATTTAAATATAAAAATAACTTTAATGACATTTCTGAAATTGTAACTGTATTTCTGCTCTCATGCCTCATTTTCATCATGACAGAATTGGTTTGTTTTTGTTTTGAGTTGTTCTTGGAATGTTTTGTGTAATGATATTATTTCTGATAGTGATTGTATTTAAAAAATTTAAATGTAAATTAGCAAAAATATGTTTTAGGCTTATTGGCAAAAGTGGAGTACAATTAAGTATAATTTTCATAATTTTTGAACACTTTTAATGCAATTATAATAAAAAAGAAGTACGGAAATAAATACGTTCTTTTATTTATAGTATATATATAAACAAAATATATATATATATATATATATATATATATATAGTGACCGGAGGAGCTCACGACAGACACAGTGGGAATGGCATCAGGGCTTTTATTAAACAATACAATAATAATAATAAAATAAAGTGTCCGGGGGAAATGTTTCCAAAATAAAGAAGGGAACTGGTGTCCTCGATGTGCTGCAGGGGTAGTGAAGGTCAGGCAGTGTCCGAGGGGGTAGGGTCCAGGTAGGGCGTCCGCACGCGCTCCCCTCTCAGGTTCGGGACACGAGAGGCGGTGGCGTCTTTAGCTGCTTCATCCTGCTTGGCCCTCACGCACGTTCAAGGGGATTCAAGGGCCCGGCATTCTGGCCCAACAGTGTTTCATGGGTGCGGTTCTTGTCCGGCGGCTCGCGGCTCTGGTGGCGTGGCGATCCCTCAACGTACCCTTCCTGGACCCACGAGGACACCAACATGCACAAGGAAAGAGACCGGTCTCCCAAAGAGAGGCGTGCTCAGCCTTTCACAGCGGCGGTGATGAGGCTTCATTCATCTCAGGTGTGCCCCATCACGCCCCGCCAGACCTTCCTCTAAGGAAGGGACGGGGTGGCGATGATATTTCGGGGAGGCAGCTGACTCGTCACAATATACATAGTGTATCAATTTTCCTTTATATATTTAGAAATGCGTGTTTTCAAGTAGTTTAATTTTAAACATTTGTAACTTTATAAACTGCAAGTCCTCAGAAACGTGGACCTTGTTAAAATCGGCATATTTGATATTCATCTCAAATCTGCAGACGTCAACTTCTCCAGACTGTAAACATCTCGTAGCATATTCCAATCTTCAGTTTACAGCAATCCTGTCACTCATATAAGCTGTTGGATCATGTGTGCAGAGCCAGCTGGTGTCGATACTGATACTGCACACGGTGTGAAGAAGTGTCTTTAATACTCACAGATACACACACACACTTACTGCATGGTCTCTTACACCTCAAAGGAAGTGCGAAACACGGCCACACTCACCAAACGCCGCTGACACAGCGTGTGGACAGAGCCCGGGGCATGATCTCTGAGCCCTGCTGCATGAAACCACCGACCGGAAACCACAGGCTGTTCCCCAGCGTGTACTGATTCTCCAGCAGGTCCCTGCGGTCCCGCCAACACGGGAAGGGGTTGTACCACTCGTACGGACTCAGCCTGATGGAGGGAAGGAGAAAGGGAAAGAAAGAAGCTGTTATCTCAAGAAGAACACTGGACTGTGAATATAATGATATTCAAACTAGATGCGTGTGTATTGAGTGACAGCGCAGTACCTGGCAGCCAGGAAGAGCACACAGCTAACGGCCAGATAGGCTAAAAGCATAAATAGCCAGACAGCTGGCGAAAAGGGATCCAAGAAGGAGAAATAACCTGGCTTCCTGCCCTGTAGAGAGCACATAACAATACAAACAATGCTTTTACCACTCCTACAGCCACAGACTCTCCAAGCAGTTGAAAGCTTTTTCTGATACAATCGCTGTTTGTTGTTCTGCTGAGTGCATGCTTTCATAAGAAGAGATTGTGTAAAAGTTTGTTTTTGATATGGACAAAACATTATGCACAATTTTTCATTTGTGCATTTATGCATTATGCATCAGGCGGGCGCTTTTATGCAAAGCGACAACGCATTCAAGGTGTACATTTGATAAATTCCCGTCTCCCCAGGTAACTGATGCTGTTTACTTTTTGAGCTACAGGAATGCAAGGTTTTCATGCAAGAAATGTTAAATAATAATTCAAACAAACAAAATCTTCACTAAGAGCCTCACCCAGACAAGAAGTTTAGAACATCCCATAATATATTCTGTATATTTTAAACTTTTACAGTGATCATGAAGTAGTAAACATTTATTATTCTTATGTGTTAGCAGAATTATTTGCCTTTTTTATATGAAATGAATTGTTAAATTATGCAGTGACGATTAAAAACAGGCACTGTAAATAATAACTGAGAGAACATTTAAATAAATAACAATAATGGTAATACAAATTATTATTATTATAAAATATAAAGTAACAATATTAATACCAACAGCAAGTAGTTATCATAAATGTATAATTATCATAAATGTTCTCTGAGGGAATAAGTCGACACTGCTACTACTACTACGATATTTCAGCAATATTAAACATTACTAAAAATGTTTTGCAATGTTTAATATTACTGAAATGTTAAACCGATACTAATATGTGTGTGTGTGTGTATTATACACACACGCACACACACACACACACATTAGTGTAAAAGTATTATTGACCCTAGAATATTATAGATTTTTTATAAGTGGTTGCAATCAATTTATTTTAGCTAGATTCAAATAAACAAATTGAATGAACTAAATGTATTGAAATACATTTTTAATAAATTTTTTCTAAGCATAATATACTTAGTGTTTAAATGTTTAATTTACTTTTATTTAGTAGCACTTCACTGTTTGTTCTATCAGTTGCATATGAAATTATTTCCATGATATAAATACCAGTGTAGTATAGTCACAATTCAATATATCACAAATGTGTCTTACTATGTGGACGCGGTACAGGATACTGATGCCAAGGTTCATAAAAGGTTTGGAGAAATCAATGACCTTCTCCCTCTCTGACGTGATGGTAAATCCAGCCACTGCCATATCTGCTTTCTGTAACAAACAGAAAAAGGGAGAATTATTTTTTTTTTAATATGGTGCATCATGCAAAAACATTTTAGGTAACGAATACAAAAGAAATTGCCTTTGCAGAGGTATTTGTCACCCATACGGTCTAATAACAGAGATAACTGGAATAAAGTAGCACATAAATGACAATAAGCACACATGAACTATTGAGTTTTTAGAGCTGATTTTTAATTCTTAAGCACAAAAAGTGTTATATTCATAGATTAACTTATATAAAAACATTTAAAGAAATGGCTTTAATAAATTAAATTAAGCATACATGTATTTCCTCTATAATTCAATCAAGTGAGTTTCAGTCAATGATACATTTTAAAGACTAAATGAACAAAAGTATTTTATTAAGGACCTACAATAAACCCGATGGACTCATGCAACGCCTACAGTATACTTCAGGGTTTTATTGAATTTTACTGACAGGCTCTACTCTGTTGTGGTGATCATTTAGCAATGCTAAGCTATCATCAGCATATCGCTCTGTCAGTTGTATAATGCTTGACTGGATTTGGTTACATGTTGTTGTTGCTCCACATGTATTCCCACGCTAAATAATGACCTTGGTTTCAAGAAGCACTTGAGAAGACAAGCCTTTGACATTATCTGAGCTTCATTAATGAGAAAAGAAAAAAAGGATATTTAGCACAAGGAAAAGGAGCAAAGTGATGGGAGAAGAATTGAAAAGGGGAAAGTCAAGGCTGGACAGCTGGATGGATGAATGGACAGATAATAAAGGGATGTTAGGGCACTCGAAGAAGCCTGGGTTGATGGAAGAATTTGATATGAGAGTCCTTGGGTAAAAGGAAAGAGATTTATTTATTACACGGAAGGAGAGAGATAGAAAAACAGGGCTAAAGAGTGCCATCCAGTCATATGAAAACGGAAAGAGCGAGAGGGAGAAATAAAGTGACGGTCCTTGAGAGAAAAAACAGATACAGAAAGGGGCGGTGAGGAATGGTTAAGAACAGAGAGATGGTGAAGACAGGCTTCCAGCGAGGACACAGGGAATATTGTGCCCTTGAGAGATGAAGGGAACGAGGGATATGCATGAAAAATGAAGGGGAAGAGAATAAAAAAGCACAAGAGGAAGGAAAAGAACAATAAGGAATAAAAAAAAGCCCACTGTGGCATTATTTAGCCCTTTTTCTTTCCTTCCTCTAGGAGTTGGGGCAGTGTTAGGGAGTAACTAACTAAAAGTAGTGAGGCTACTAACTTAACTGCATTTTTGAGTAAATTAAACCCTTCCTAATGATGGACCTGTTTCTCCACAAGACATTGGTGTAGAGTGGATAACTTGTGATGTTTTTATCAGCTGTTTGGACTCTCATTCTGACGGCACCCATTCACTGCTGAGGATCCATTGGTGAACAATTGATGCAATAACTGATCAAACAAATTGATCAAACAACAAACTCTACATTTGTATCCTGGATGGCCTGAGAATAAGCAAGCCAGCAAATGTACATTTATGGGTAAACTATTCCAATAAACAGCTTTGATATCCCTCAAATTAGCTGCTTTTATCAAAAGCTAGTAGTCTATCTTTGTCAACTGTACTATTTGAAAGAACAAGTAGCTTGCAGTTTGTCAAGTGAAGTAGTTTCCCCAACAGTAATGGTGATCAATAGCAGTTTATTCTGCTTAAAAAAACCAAGTGCACCCCAGATATCTCTCAATCTGCTTAATTACTGGCTAATTGATTACTGAGAGATAGCTTTGTAAACCATCAAATGCTGATGTCAGGCAAGAGCTGAAGTACGTGCCCATGAAGAAAGATGGGCGGTATGTGTGCTCATGTGGTTTACACACACAATATGTCAACAAGTGTCAGCATTACACTACGGTTAGAAGCTGTAATGGTATAGCAACACGGGATAATTAGTCACAAAAGGAACTGATTAGTGTGTCTGTGTGTGTGTGTGTGTTGGCGTATTTCAAAAGGGTTTTGTCGAGACCTGCCCACACTGGGGTTAATAGAATGACACCACCGCTCTTATTACTGCTGCCATTATTTTTAGCATTAGCGCGAATAATATCAGTAATCATTACTCTAATGGAAACATCAGCAATCAAAGGTCCAGTGCAGAAATCCTGCTAGCTGCGTTCAAACATTTAAAAAATATTTTTTATTCAGATTATTAATATTAATACATTTAATTAATTACGTAACATTAGTACCTTTATCCTATTGCTACAGTTTTATTACAGCAATTAAAGCATGTGGGTTTTTAATAGACATAAAAACAAAACAAAAGAAAGAAATTGTGGTTTAGCTTTAGATTTTAACATTAAATATTATACATTTATATTAATTATAATGTCTAGTATATTTAACACAATATTGAACGGAAATGGTTGGAGGTTATTTCATTTTGATGAATACTAAATTACATTCAACAAATAACTTTTAACAATAAATGAAGATTATACAAGCTGTAGAAAAGATATGTTAAAAAATGCAATTTTTTTTCCATTTGTGTTTGTTATTAAACATTGGTGCATTATCATATTCCTGTTGTTGCAGTTTTATTGCAATAAGCCATAATGCATCTGCATTTTCAATGGATATAAAAGCAAATAAACCTGCATTATAAAAGAACAATATATTTAATATATAATAATACATATAAATGTTTGAAGGTTATTTGACAAGATTTGATAAATGTAACACAATTAACTCATTCAGATTATGCAAGCTGTATTAGGGAAACGTGCTGTTGTTTGACAACTATAAATAAGTGTTTATTCTAATCAATAATATTAAAATATTTTAATTTTCGGACTGCTTTTACTTTCACTTATCTGTGCTGTTTTATATTTTCGTTAAAATGTATTATTTTTACAATGTTGTGTTTGCTTTTGTGTAAATCATTTTTAGAAAGGTGCTGTACAAAACAAGTGTATTATTATTAATAATAAATGTATTTACATGAACATTGGTGGGTTTGATCATATTCCTGTTGCTGTGTTTTTATTAAAGCAATAAGAAACAAGTTATGTGCCTTTCCAACAGATAAAAAGCAAGTAAAAACTCCTACTGTAAAAAGCCCAAGAGTTTCATTGAGGGTCAGGATGATTGAAAAGTGTCTCTTTTTTCACATAATGTGTCCTCAGAGCTTAATTAGGAGCGTGCGCGCAGACATGCATACCCTGTTGATGAGTTCCCCCACCATGCCAGTCCATGACCCATTAGGTTCTGGAGCTCCATACAGTCCGTCATCCACCAGCTTGATCCGGAAGGAAAACTTCAGTATGTCTGCCAGCTCCCGCAGCATATCCACACAGAATCCCTCGTACTGATCATTACCCTGGAAGTCCTGGTAGTTTGCCTTGCGCATCACGTATGGATTTTCCTATAAAACAGGACGAAGGTAACATTTAACGCTCTAATATTCCACTCTCAGTTTCTATACAGTGATGCACCATAAACTCAATGAAAGTCAATAGCCATACAGTGGAAGTGGCATTTTGATTGGTGTTAAGCCATGAAATGGCAGTAAAATCCAGTAAAACGGTGCTTCCTTAGCCTTGACATGTGAAAGTTCCTATATGGCTGCAGATTCCTGATTTGAATGTATTATTTCTTCTACAGCATGTAGTCGCCTCTGGATAGCAAGCCTATTTTCTTCATTTTGCAAGCACATGATGCAAATAAGATGGTTAACAACGAAGGGATGAAATGAGATGAACAAACACAAACATTTAAAACAATTAGAGTCCAATATATTTGTATGTCATTAGGAATTGAAATGTGTTTTTTGCCTTGAAGCAACACTGTATGATAGTGGAATGAATATTGATGCAGTGAATATGAATGCAATCAATGAAGGTACAATAGAAAATATTGCAATTTGTTGTTTTTAACTTACATTTTGATCTTTTGCGTGTATTATACACAAATGAGAATGCAAGGCGATTCTCTGTGTTATCCATCTGGAATTTACTGGATGCTGAGACATAGGCGTTATATACCAGAATGGATCGAGACCAAAAGTTGGTATAGAAATAGTTGCTTAAAAGAGTGTTTATTAATATCAGTTTGGTCAATATCTCCTATAGCCCAAGCTAGAAACGGTTAACTCTTCCACAATAAGACTAGGAAACTGCATTAAAGGGATAGTTCACCCAAAAATGAAAATTACCCCACGATTTACTCACTTTCAGGCTATCCTAGGTGCATATGAGACATTCAGAAATAGACTAAAAAATGTCCTGGCTCTTCCGAGCTTTATAATGGCAGTGAATGGTGAAAGTACCTATAAAGCTTACAGCTGGACATTACTGTTATCAAATCCATGCAGCCAATCTCTGGGGTCTGTCAGTAGCACTTTTAGCTGCAGCTTAGCATGGATCATTGAATCTGATTAGGCCGTTACCAAAATGAGCAAAAAGTTATTTAAAATTTGACTCTTCTGTAGTTACATCATGTCCAAAAACCGACGGAAAGTGATGACACAATTTTCATTTTGTGTCGAAGCATCCCTTTAATTTATGTTTTGAGATTTTCAACTTTCAATCTAGTAAGCTCTTCTTACAATCATAATCTCAAGAAACAACACTATTACACCGTATAAGCTCTGTGTAAGCAAGCAAGGCTTCTGAATGATCTCAAATCCCTCCTGATTTAAATAATGCATTGCTTTTACAAACATCTGTAGAGCCCATAATAACATTTAAGACACTTTAATGCAGAATTTGGTTTAGAGAGGCGCTCTAAAAAGATTCTGCCTGCCCATGTGCAAGATTTGCATCTGGAAAGCTTGTAAAAGCAAGTGCCAAATTTGTAAAAACCCTATAATTCACAATTCTCTCTGGCCTGAAATGTTCCTGCCTATGACCCACAAACTCATATCTGGAGAGGTTCTTACCAGTATTGTGGTGACGGTGAGCGTCTTGTTGGCTAAGGTTTCAGACGTGTTGATGTCTAAAGATGTGGAGTTCATAGCTAACGTGTTATTGGAGTACCAGACGCCGATCTGCACATGTGAAGGAAAAGAAAAAAAAGATGCCTCGCTTTAATAACAAAGAAGACACAGTTAGAAGTACTTTCATGAACAAATCTGCACTGAAAGAGCTAAATCATATAAAACCATTGCGACCCATTTAAAAACATGTCTGATCTCGCAGGGGGGAAACAGGCAGGAATAAACGAGTTGAGCGAATAAGACGAGGGGATGAAGGAGAGATAAAAGAGCATGAAGCGAGGGATCAATACAGTGATCAATAAGAGAGGAGTGAAGTGGTGATTACTCCAGCTACCACCCATTCATTAGACCTCACAACCTCTTTCGTGATTCTGGATAAAATGCAGAGTTAGTGTTCATGAGAATGAGTTTGTGTGTGTGTGTGTTACCTCTTTGTGACCCCCCTTAAATTTCTCAAGAATACGCAGCGTGTAATTGGTCCTCTGGCCTTTGCTGTTAAACTCCACACGGCCTGTTAGGCCGTCATACTCTACCTAAAATGAAAAAGAGAGAGAGGGTATTTAAACCAAGGGTAACAAACAAGAATGACGAATAGCATTAATTTTGACCTACAATATGAAGGTAGAAATTATAGCGTAGGCGGTGAAAAAGACAGAGACAGCCAGAGGATAAACTTTAAAATGATTAAGAAAGTTAAGGTGAAGTGTCACTTCTGCTCCACTGGCGTCACCAAATGCAATCGCAAAAATAATGACTGTTTTCATTATTATTGGCAAGGGAGGTAAACACTTGGAGTTATGGAGACAAACCGAGAATGGCGGGCGAGAGGAGGTGCGGAGATGGTGCCAAATGGAGTGCTGAAATGATGGAGTGATGGACAAACTGCAAAACAGATGGAGGGACACAATGAATGAAACTTGTGATTAGACAACACAAACACCGTCTTGGATCTCACAGAGTATAATAGCTGCATTAAAATGATAAAATACAAGCAGGCCATCAGACAGGTTGCAATAAACATTGCACATCTGGTGTTAAGGGCACCGTTATAATTGCTTTGAAACTAATGTGAGTTGTAAAATTATTGTGGCTGGGTATAATCACCACAGAGGACATAAAAGTCATACTGCATTGGTCATCGTAAGGCCTATCAATGGACGGGACAACTGGGAACATTGTCCTGGGCTCTGTGACAAAAGGCGGCCCATTAAGCACTCCAGCTACTTGTGGGGAAAAAAAAATATTTTTAAATTAAAATTAATTTGTTGCATAAATGAAAAGATGTTTTGTGGTTGTAGCAGCATAGCTTATGAAGCCTGTGAATTCAGTTGAGCAAGTTATATATATATATATATATATATTTATTTATTTAATTTGCTTCTGTATTGCTGTTTTCTGCATAGTTTCACAGCGTTGAACTGTGCTAAATGTTTCTTGTTGATGTTAAATGATGCTCAGCGACACTCGATGCACAATAACGCATTAGCAAAGGTTTAGATTTATTGCAGAGTAAATTGAAAAGCAACCGTCATAAACTCTCTGAATCCTGTTTATCGATGCCAAGGGGCCGCTGCATAGATTACAAAGAATTTGTTTGCACAAAACTGTGCACAACGAGACCGGAAGCGTACGCTGAGAAAGTAAATAAGGCCAATTTCAATTTCATGTTGACTTTAACAGAGCCTGCAAAAGCCAATAAACAGTTGCGAGCAGAATCACATCAACATAAAAACTGTATTAAATCGAGCACACAGATGAGCCGGCATCAAAGTGACATACAGTAACAACAGCTGTAAAGACTAAACACTCAAGTCATCAAACGCAGCAGTCAGAAAATGAAACGGGGTAGCCATGGTGACGCGTACCATGCGAAGGTAGTTCATGAGACTGGTGCCGTGCTGCCAGATGAGTGAAGACGTGCAACTCAGAGGCTTCACTCCGATCTCCTGACTGCGGTTCAGTTCTCGCACTGCTCCGACCACCACATGCACTGCATCGAACATCAGCGCTGATGACAACTGTAGGTGGAGAGAGGCCATGAAAGAAACGAGAAGGGAGATACGCCGAAGCGAAAATAGAACGAACGAAGGAGAAAAAGAATAAAGGAACGTAGAATTGAGAAAGACAGCAAATGAGGTCATTAGGGGGGCAAGGAGACTTCACGTCTGTTAGGGCCCTACAGCAACTGTCTTCCTAACAGAGGTTCCTAAATTACGTTGTGTGGCACACATCCTATCTGGACGTGTTTCGAAAAAACCTTCTGGCAGAAATAACGTCTCATTATTCCATAGATTTAGTAGTTACTATGGTTTACAGTTTGCAGTTTTTCTCCATCTAAGCAAAATCTGGTTTAAATAATGCAATGGAATGCCAATCATATTACTGAAATTATGGAGGCTCTTGGAATTTAAAACACAGTTTTAGATGCAAACGCAACAAAAATACATCCCTGTTATTCAAATGCATCTCCTGACAGATAAAGTTTTAAATTGCCTGATTTAAGAATGTTAACAAAATCCCAACCTTTCGCAGTAACACAACAGCTCAGGTAAAGGGTTTGTGTCCTAATGATTATCAATATATCTGTAAACTGTAATATTTCTCATATGTGATGCTAGACCACCAAACCAGTCATAATCATTAGGATAATGTACATATCATATTCCATGAAGATATTTTGCGCATTACCTACAGTAAACATATAAAAACTTAATTTGATAAGTAATATACATTGCTAGGAACTTCATTTGGACAACTTTAAAGGGAATTATTACAATATTTTGTGAAACAATATTTTTATGTACCCTCAGATTCCAGATAATCAAATAGTTGTATCTCAAATATTGTCATTTCCTAATAAAAACGCTTTACATCAATGAAAAACATAATTTAAATTTTAATAATTTTAAAACATAAAAATATTGACCCTTATGACTAGTTTTGTGGTCATTTTTGTAACCTCACCGCGGGACCAGGATAGGGGCTGAGATCACAACCTTCCCTCCATGAAAGGTTTAGACTCCTGATGAACTCTAGGTAGAAAGGATGACTGCTGTTCAACATGGAGAAGCCAACGATATTTGACTGATCATCTACGACATCATCCAACCTCAACAGAGGGAAGTCCTGAGAGAGAGAGAGAGAGAGAGAGAGAGAGAGAGAGAGAGAAAGAGAGAGATTATACCACCTTTATATAATAAACATCACATCTAAACAATACAAGCAAGTTATAAACCGCACATTATATACTTAATTCGATTAACAAGCAATGCATTGTTTTCATTCCAGCGCGCAAAAAAAAACAAAAAAAAAAACTACACCCCAAAACTCGTTTTTTTTTCTTTTGTTGGTTTGTTTTTTCCCATGTGTGATTAAAAAAAATAATAATAATTTGCCTTTTTAAGCTCCTTAAAACGTCATTCCAAAAGTCTTATATTATAGCCATAATCATATTGGCTTGACCTAGAACAACCGTGCTTTCTTCTTTTTCCTTTAAAAAAACAAACAAACAAAAAAACACAAGAGACTAAAAGAGAGACAGAGTTAGCAAAAAGTACTGTGTACATAGAATGCTGCAGTTTTGGCATTTAGAAACAGTTTAATTAGCGCTATATTTAACAAAAAGTGCACATTTTGGATCTGTGGAACAGGCTAATCAGTCGCGCTGTCACTAAACGGGTTGTCAGTTGGTGCGCATGCGCATACTCTTTTCCTCATGACCGAAAATAAGCGCGATGTTGTTCACCGGTGTCGCGATACAGGTGAGTGTTTAACAGTTTAGCTACTCATAGTTTCTCTCAGTATTTCGTATGAACAGTCATTTTTGTCAAAACAGTTAACGAGCACTGCTGGTCAGCCCAGTTTGGCCTCTGTTTTATCATCCGGTGAGCTGAGGTGAGTTTTACTATAATATTCTCGAAAACCTTGTCAGCACTGCTTTAACGCTATAAATATTAAAATGTGACCGTTTTAAGGATAAAAACTAGGTCTGTATATTATTTAAAAGCATTATTAATAAAGAAATTGCTGTTATACAAGAATATATAGTTTAGTTTATTTATTGACATTCAGGGTCATACTGTTAAAAACATGATAACTTACATTTAGAATAGTAACAACACATATAGCTGAGTATAGGGAGAGCTCTTAAAAATAAAATGTGATATGTATGTTTTTACAATGTCATCACTGCATTTCTCCAGATATTTGTCAACAGATATTTTCTTGACTTATGATGTAGTGCGACTTCACAGCTTTTAATAAATTGATTCGTAAACTCGAACAAATTCTTCAACCAATTTAATTACTAAAGAACTGGTTTGAAAACTACTGATATTAAAAAAATTGACAGAAATGGATGCAACAGTGACATGCAACTTAACTATTTTACAGTGCATAAAATTACATAGTTATATAGTGATTTAATAAATGTGTGCTTCACTCAAATTCAATATTTACATATTCAAAAAGGTCTTTTAAATAGCTACATTTGCCCTGCCAGTTTTTGCAAATATTTGCGGCTCTCTACGGGATTGGGAAAACCCCATCAATAAATAAATAGTAATTTACTGAAGGCAATATTCAACACAGCTAGAATTCCACTCAATGGAAGTGGTGCCCACTGGGAACGTTCAAGGAAAACATTAAAAATTGGCTCAAATTGTTTTAGAAAAAAAAGGATTATTTTAGCTGTCCTTGAGTAGCATGGCTTTCACCTTGTCTACCAAATCAATCAGCTCTTGTGCTTTGTTATTTACTGGCAAGTGGATAATCCCAAGAGGTACAGTAAAGCAGTGAGTTTGTCAATGGTAAGTCAACAAAGACTTTTCTATAGCAGTGTAGCAGCAGTAGAGAAGCTATTGGTGAATCCATCAATTGGTGCCAGAGCAAAGCAGCTTTCAGGTTATTTATCACAAACAGTTGCCATCTATATGGCAGCTGAAGGAGGAACCAACTCCACCTACTGTGTCAAGACACACATATAGTTTTTCATAAAGAGCTCATGAAGATTCCCATCACTTGAAGGCCTTCTAGAGTTGAAGTGCATTTCAAGTGAAGCCATATGTCCTTGTTCTGTCATTGACCCCTTCAGCAGGAGTAGGCCTTTTGATTCCTCCCGAGGATGCTTGTCGTACAGTTTATGAATGGAAGTATGACAGATAACGTTACTGCCTTTGAAGGGCTTGATAATGGCAAGGATCTTTCATCTTCTGTCTACCCTCAATTAGATTGCTGACAATGTGAAACTGACAAGATGATGACCTTATCCAAGACGCAGACTTAATTTTAGAGACTGCCACTGAAAGACATCAGTCAACACTCACCAAAGAATCGAATATACATTTCAGTATTTCCTGGAGCTTGTCTGCATATGTCCCCGCTTTTCGCAAAAAAGCTTGCCAAAGTCAGATTCTTAAAAGGCTAAGTTTGAATTTCAAAGTTTAAATGAACAGTTTTAAAACAGGAAAAGACTGATTTTATTACATAAAAAAAAAAAAATTACATAGTATATTGTTTATGATGCCATTATGGTGCATTACTAAATTAAAACATTCACAATAAAATGTAATTCAACTCATCTCCGTTCATTCTCCTATTCATGCATCTTTTTTTCCGGTTGGCACACTCTCAGCTAAATTGCTGCCTTACTGCAGAGTGAACTCTGGCTTCCTCCCAAATCCAAAAAAGAAAAATAAATAAAAACCACAAAAAAATGCAAGTTAATCAAATGTAATGTCTAAATGTTTTAAATATTCAATGATTACTGAGGCCATAAGATAACAGTCTCAAATCGTATCTTTCACAATTCAATTTGCCTCTCAAGGTCAAATGCTTTAGCCTACTTCACTTTAACTTCTAAACCCACAACAGAAGGATATGTGACCTCAAAACAAGGACATAATCCACCTCATCCACGATGATGATGATAAACGGCATGCATGCGCTGTGCATCTGTGATGAGCTGGTCATTGGTCAGGCCTGCCGTCACTGTTACTGGATGAAAGTGGGTTAAGGGGAGAAAGGGTAGTGTGTCATTGATGAAAGTGAAAAAAGGAGGTTTGTTTACCATTGTGGTGAGGATGTACTTGTAGAAGGCTGACGTCATGCCTAATTCTGAGGCCTAGTGAGAGGAAGAAACAGCAAGATATATGTTGCATATTAGAAATGTAATAGTAAGTCATACTAATGAGTTGAGTCTTACAGTATGTCAGGTATCAGTTTTTTTTTGTTTTTTTTTGGAGGTTTTATCAGTTACGCTGAATAGGTTTGGAAAAACATGCAAAAAAAATGCAAATCAAAGATACAAATTATGCTATAAAATAATTATTAAATAATATATATTATATAAATATTTGTACTGGGCAACGATTAATCACATTCAGTATAGAAGTTTGTGTGTACAAATATGGGTGTGTATATTAAAATACACATACATGCATGTATATGTTTAAGAAAAATAAATGTATGTATAATATAAATTATATGTATTAAATTAAATATTTTTAAATATATACTGTATATTTGTGTCTTTAAATATAACATAACATATAACATAATTATAATTTATAATTATGTTATATAAAATAATTATAACATATTATAATATAACATAATAAATATTCACAGAACATATATTATTTACACAAAAACATTTATTTTGGATGCAATTAATCATTGCCCAGTAAATATACACTTAATGAATTACTATGAAATATACTCTAAACATACAAGATTTGTTTTAACGTAAATTGGAAAAAGAAAAAAAAAAACATTTCTGACATTTTGACCCTTATATGAGCACACGTACCTTCTTTAGTATTAATATTGACACTGATGCATTGGCATCAATGATGATAGTCGCAACTTTGTCATCACGGATTTCTTTCAGCAGTGGGGTGGGGTCCAAATTTTCATCAAGCATTCTGACTGAAAGTGTTTCCCGGGATATGAGGAAGTGACGCACAAGCTCCTCCAGTCGCAGCAGGCCTGAGATGTAGCATAAAACTCTGTTATACTCCATTCGTGAAAATTAAAACTCATAAATATTTTTAATTCTTTTACAATGACTATCACAATAGGCATTCAGCCTAAGTATGGCAGGTTTTGATTAAAATAAATGTCATGTAACCATCTAAAACCTTTTCTCAACTTTCATAAACTGTCTATTGCTGTAAACCTTACCCTTCTTTCCACAGTGCTCCTCCGTATTAAAGTCAGTGACTATCGAATTAAGTGACTTTGAGAGCCAATAAAGTTAATTCCGTATGTACATAAATTTGTGCTCTAAGCCACCACAAAATCCATATGGTGACTCCATTGATTCTGGACAGCAGTCAACAAGATGCATGGCTAACGATAACAGCAGGGCGAAGTGATGAAAGAGTCCTTTCTCAAAAAAAACCCAAACAAATACCATGTATCCATGCTCTCTCACACATCCATATGGGTAAGGAACCTATGCGCAGATGAGCACATCCATGCATGCTAATGCGCATAGAGCACTCGAACCCAAACGTTACCGCCTGCATCTTAAACAGACAAATGCTCGCTTACGAGCACAGACTGCGATAATTATATAGAAAAGGATAGGATAAGTGCAGATATGCTAACAGCGGTGCATAAAACTGAAGCACCATTACCCAGACCATACCAATCAAGCAAGAGCTGCTCACATCAGCAAGTCACGAGAGATCATCTTGCAGTCAGCATCCTAACGGCTCACATATGTTTCACTCTAGTGCACTAACTACTTCTCATTACGCTGAGTCAACATAGTAGAACAAATGCAATTAATATTTCTTCTTGTCTGCATGCTTGTTGACATAATCCTTAATGTGATGTTCCTCAAATCAGAAGGAATCCGGATAGCACTACTATCTGAAAAACTTCAGTGACAATCATCTGACATCACCTGAAAGCCAGATGTGCCTTTTAATTAAGAAGTACTCGAGTGTTTCAAATCCCCTCAACCGTGACATTAACAGTTAAGCACGGTAACACATGGTAAAATCCCATACTATTGGTTTTATTTATTCTACTTTTATTATTTATGTACTTTTCTCCAGTTTTCGATTCAAGGAAAATGTTGCAAACCAAATTTAAATTTGAAGTGGCGGCATAGACGTTAATAGCATCTAATAATAGACACAAAGCCTAAGGATAATGCACTTATGCAATTATGTTATATTCTTTAAAAAAAAATAAAATGAATTGCGCTGTGAATCAGCTGCTGTGAAATGAATAATAAAGGGGGTTCAGCGTGTTCTATAACAGAAAAAAGACAGAATGGCCAGTTCATAGATGACCTTGTCTGCGTTTTCCCTGTAGACTTACACTCTGCTTTGGCACAAATCAAGCTGGCCGTCGGGTAACTGAACGAGCGCAGGATGGCACCGATGGCCAAGCTTAAGTCCTCGTTGCTAGGATACAGCGTCACTGAGGCAAAGCGCAGATATGGCAAGCGCGGAGTCTCCTCTGGACCAATCTTGATGTGAGGGATCTGAGAGAAACAGACAAGAATAAGGAGGAAGATTTAGAGGAATAGATTGTGGGATTGACTAGCATGAGGTTTTCCATGCCTGATATCCAATATCTAATGCAGAGGTTTTCAAGCTCGGTCTCAGGGGACCAACAGCATTGTACATTTTGTACGTCTCTCTTTTTTTTCCATTGAGAACATCAGCTGAAGCAGCTAAATTAACCAACCTGAGCATGTGCCGTTTTAAAATAAAATAAAATAGAAAACTACTTTTTTAAATCCTAATAAGATTTCACTCTTTTACCCTTTTTACCTTTTCTTTCACTCTTTTTTTTTATTAAATAAATGAAGCTATGTTGAGCACAAGAATTTTCTTAAAAAAAAAAATAAATCTGTAAAAATCCAATATTTGGCAATAAAAAAATGATGGCAATCAAAGAAAAAAAAAAAGAAAAAAGTTGTAATGTAAAAATGTAAAAATAGTTTTAAAAAAAAATCAATACCTTTGTATACAAATTATGTTATATTCTTTAAAAAAAATTTGCTCAATCAGTTTTTTAATTGCAGAATGATGCATCATTAAAACAGCTTGTAAACAAAATGTCACATGGTATTTGATTTACCTCAGGGAAGTCATCAGTGTCTACAGCTCGTTATTTGCTAAAGGAATGAAGCCTGGAGAAGAGCATTTTGAGAAATATTAGACTACATACTTCATTATATATTACTTTACCTTTTAGTTGTGTCTTTTAGCTCATTTAGCTAATGTAGGTTGTTTAAAAATATCTCGGTAACACTTTATTTTTACGATTACACCTATTAGTTGCTTAGTAGCATGCATATTACTAGAATATTAGCCATTTATTAGTGCTAATTAAGCACATATTAATGCCTTATTCTACATCCTTAATTCTACCCAATACCTAAACTTAACAACTACTGCACTAACTATTAATAAGCAGCAAATTAAGAATTAACTGAGGGAAAAGTCATAGTGTATAGTTAACAAGTGTTACCTATTCTAAAGTTTTACCAAAATCTCTTATGAAACAAGTTATGCAAATGAATCCATCAAACGGCATTTGGATGCATTCCACTTGAAGCAACAGGGATGTGCGAAGATTCAGAGTTTCAATTCAGAAACTTGAATTTAATTTGATTGAATTAAAGTACCAGACAGAATGCTAAATGTTGCAATTTAAAGAAAAAGAATTGCAAAAAAAATGCAATTATAAAATCCACATTTGGCTAGAATTAAGACTTTAAATGTTTGCTTAAATACTTGTTTAAAAAGTCTAACAAATAGTTTAAAAAGTGTTGAGGTTTGAAGGATTTGTAGGTGTTACAGACAGAAGGACAGAATGACTGATTTTTTTTTTCTTCTTTTGTTTTCTTTGAAGCTCTGCCTAAAAAGTAGCATTGTTTTATTTTTTATTAAGTCATTTCCAGGTTTCAATTATATTGAAAAATTGAGATTAAAAGCGCTGACCACACCATGTATAAATATAAAGCAATTTAATAACAGTACATTAGGTGTACACAAAATGACTGAAGTTAAATGCACATTCATTTTACGCAATATTAAATTGTTAATTGCCTGAGTGGGCACCAAAACGGCCAGATATCGGCCAATTAATCATCCTGGCTGATATATCATTCTACAGTATCTCTCACCGTAAGGAAGGAGAGGGGAGAGAAAGTACGGGAAATTAGGTCAGAGGGGGAGATGCTTTTCAAGCAGCAAAGCAAAGGCACACAGGAAATAATGGCCTGTGGCTGAGGAGCGGTGTAAATTTATAATTTCAAGAAATGCTCTCACAGACGCATACGCAAAGGGACTTGCTTTCATTCTCACCTCTTTTTCCCCACATATATGACTGACGGTGGATCCAGAAGCAGGACTAGAGGCAGGACCAATGACAGAGACTACTCCCTTTGGCAGGATCTGACACACTGAGAGGGGTAAAGATATATTATTAGAAAGGGACAGATAAATAGAGGTACCATGAGAGAGAGAGAGAGAGACATCGAGCAAGACAGTGACTGGATGAGAAAGGGACAGGGCAGAGAGAGACAGACATTGCAGTGGGCAGAGAAAAAAGCCAACGTCTTGGACGCCGTCCAGTTCTGTGTCCTGTTCCTAGATGATATATCAAATTAGGAGTCAATGCAAAGCTCTTTTTGATTAATTACATCAATAAGCACAACACAGATTTATGCTCTGCCTACAGGAGATTGCTGCTCTAATTCTACACGAGAACGAAGGGGAGAGAGAGCACACAGGGTGTATATTTAGATGAAAAGATTTTTTTCTTGCTTGCTTTTGAACCGTGTTGCATTGAAACGTTCAGGGCTCTGTGCATGGGTATGTAATTCATTTTGCATCAAATGAAAATCTTTTGTGTCGTTACATTCACGTGCTGTGAGTGTGTGTTATCGGTCCATTTCAGTCCAATGGCTTTATTTCTTTTCTACCCATGTGCTTGGCTTTATTGTGCCCTTCTCAGCAGTACGTATTCTTAAGAAAAAAACTTTTTAAATCAAAATGTAATAACTTTCTCCAGTGAAAATAATAAGTCAACCAGCAGCCAAATGGCTTAAAAAGATTGCTTTAAATTTCTGGTTATCAGCTTTAAATCTTGCCAGTAGTTAATTTATAATTGTTTACAATGACAGTATAAAATCACAAACTTAATTTAAGGATTAATTGCAATCGACTTCATTTAAAATCCAGTCCCACCCTAGAGTTTGTTGTCGTTGGATTTTCATTCAAGCTGTTGAGGTTTCATTCAGAATACAGTAAAATTGTGAACGCTGTTTGATGTGGGTACCAGTGTGTGCGCGTGTAGTTGTTTTGTTGGACTCACTCGTGTCTGTAGTCTCATACTGAGAGTCTCTCTGCAGCTCAAAGATGTCGACCTCCACACGGGCTCGTGCCGGGCCCTCCATCACACTGTTGATGTTCTCTCGGGCCAGAGCCAATGCCAACCGCTCTCCACGTCCACACGCTGACTGATCATCCAAAATAGCAGCTGAAGAGGAACAGAAAAGACTCTGTGTTTTGTTTCCACTCTGGAATTTAATTGAGTTTTCGGATGTCGTCGATTGAAGTTGGGTTCGTTATTGCAAAAAGATTGAGTTACTCATCATTATTGAACAGAAACAAGTTTGCAACGAATGTTGCATGTTGTGATTTTAACTGATTGCTATTGAGCGTATTTTCTTTGGAGGCTTGCCAGAGATTAATTGATGCTTTATTGTTCGCAATAATCAAGACGAACACGCTGATGCTTGAAGCAATCAGTCACATGCTGTGAAGCAACAGCTAAGAACAAGCCACTTTGAAAAAGGCTCCTGCTTGAATCCGATAATGCTGCTTAATTTCGCCTGAACTCTGCTCTGAACGGATTCAAAACGGATTAATATTATTTTTGATAAATCAACAAAAAAACAGCAGCAAAACTATCCTGACGTACATATCTGAGATTATCGCTTCACGCTCTCTGTTCTGCATAACAGGTGTTTTGTCGAAAAAGATTAGGCGTAGTAGGAGGTCAGTACATCAGAAGAGGTGTTTAAAACATTAAATCAAGAACAAGCTTTGTAGTCACTATAAATGTGGGCTTCACTTTGATGCTCGCTGCCTCCATTACAAGAAAAAGATTTGGGTTATCAGGAGACTGTACCGCTGCTTATTCCAAGTAAAAAGTGTCTTATTTTTCACATGATCTCTGTAGATAAACCTGGAAAAACTGAGGCAGAACTAGACCTTCTAATGAGACGAGGTTAGCTGCATAGGTGAAGTCCAGTTAATACTATTATCCCTGACTATAACACTGTGTCCTCACATGCAACATGACAAGATTCCAGCGACATGCAACTTGGGTGTCCACACGTGACGCGAATCCGCAACGCAACTGAATCAATCAGATATCACAGCCAATCAGAAGCGTTTGTGGGGTCGGGCTCTCGCAACTAAATTGATACGTTTAAAATTCATAAATATTAAACCTTTTTAATATTATTAAACGTACATACTGAGTGACTGATAACATCTCTTATGGAATACACTTATTGGTTCGCAGTGAGTTTACAGTTTTAATTTCTAAATCAGAATTTTTGCATGTCGACGTTGTGGCAAGTTAGGACAAAAACTGATTAACATGGAAAAGATTCCTTTTATCACGTTTCGCAGCATCGACCCGGCAAACACAAAACGTTTTCACAATGTTGTATTTTGGTTGCAATTAGGTAATGTTGTAGAACAACGTTCTAAAAACGTAATATATATATATATATATATATATATATATATATATACATAACCAAAATAAAACGTTGTAAAAATACCGAACTGGTACGTTTTTATTAGGTAGTCAAAAAAACTTAAATATCATGTTTGTTTACTACGAAAACGTAATCTGCACGTTGGAAAAAAACATTTTAAAAACATCATGAAAGTACCCAAAATGCAACTTTGCAAAAATATCAGTAAAATAATAATAATACATTAAGCAATTCAGTGACTGGGAAGTCGTAGGAAAGCTATCTCTCTGTATGACTCTGGCAGTATAGCAGCCTATCAAAAGGACATGAAAGTAATCGTGAATGCTTATTTGGGGCACGTGGGGTGGCCGTGGCCTAATGAATAGGGAGTTGGGCTTGTAACCCAAAGGTCGCGGGTTTGAGTCCCAGGGATTGTGGGTGGGGTTAGTGAATATCCAGCCCTCTCTCCACCTTCAATACCACGACTGAGGTGAGACCCTTGAGCAAGGCACCGTTCCCCCAACTGCTCCCC
>JAUCMS010000079.1:17093999-17105598 GCA_032357445.1 Enteromius radiatus | reverse complement strand
TCAGATGTCACAGAAAACTTCGCCAGAACTGGACCCAGCTGCTGTTTACCAGCTCGCCAAAGAAGTCAACCGACAGGCCAGTCTATTGAACACTCACCACCAACAGCTTGAGAAGTTGACTCGTTTGTCCGAGGAAATGGGCCAATCACTTCAAACGCTCAACACCTCTGTGCAGACCCTGAATACGGCCATTGCGATACTCACCCAAACTCCAGCTCCAGCCCAATCGGCCACTTCAACCGACTCTGCCTCCACAGCTTCTCAATCAGTTCAACATGCTGCTCGAATCTCCCTTCCTGATAAATATGACGGCTCACCAGGTAAATGCAAAGGATTTCTCATGCAATGCTATTTGTATATCTCTTGCCAGTCTTGCAGCTTTAATGATGATGATAGCAAGATTTCACTCATGTGTTCGCTACTGACTTTGAGCGCTAAATCTTTTTGAGCAAGAAAACAAAGCGACCCCAGCGAGGAGATTCTCACACTAAAACAAGGCACCACGTCTGCTGCTGAATTCACTTTGCACTTCCGCACTCTAGCTGCTCAAACCGGTTGGCCACCGGAACCCCTCAAAGCACTTTATCGCAAAGCACTCAACTGGGAGCTTCAATCAGAGCTGGCATGCCGTGATGAAGGCAAAACCTTTGAACAGTTCATGGAGCTAACCATTCAACTGGATAACCTGATTCGATCTCGTCGACCTAAGTCTTCACAACCCATCCGGACCTTCACTTCATTCAATGCCAGTACCACTCCTGAGCCCATGCAAATTGGCAAAACTCACCTTTCTGAGGAGGAACGTCAAAAACGGATGAGAGAGAATCTCTGCCTGTACTGCGGACAATCTGGACATATTCGAGCTGTCCCATCCGTCCTCCTCGCTCCACAAACGCCCGGGTGAGTAACAGTGCCAATGAACATTCCATAATTCTACCTGTAACACTTATTGTAAAAGGGGAAAAGATAGAGACCACTGCGTTCATTGATTCTGGGGCTGGGGTAATTTTGTGGACGAGTCATTCGCTAAACGTCATGATCTCCCTTTGATTCCATGTGGCTCCCGGGTGGCTGTGGCAGCCCTAGATCATCGACCTCTGGGTTCCGGAGAAGTCCCCTTTCACACACAGGATCTGAAGCTTCTCATCGGACCCATGCACGCTGAAACACTGTGCCTCTTCACCATCTACTCACCAGATCATCCCATTATTCTCGGTCTGCCCTGGCTTGAGCTCCATAACCCAGACATATCATGGCCCAGTCATCAAATCCTCAAATGGTCTGACTACTGTCACAACCACTGCCTACCTACCATTCAAGCGCCCATCCAGATCACGCCACCTACAGGAGAAGAGGAGGATTTCAGCTCCCTACCGTCAGAGTATCACGACCTCAAGGAAGCATTCAGCAAAAGGAAGGCTACTCACCTACCACCTCATCGCCCTTACGACTGTGCAGTGGAGCTTCTTCCTGGCGCTACACCACCCAAAGGCAGAGTCTTTCCACTTTCACAACCTGAAACAGAAAGTATGAGAGCGTACATCCAAGAGGAACTGGCAAAGGGGTTCATTCAACCATCTACTTGAATGAACCCCAAGTACCGATATCCTCTGCCTCTTGTGCCAGCAGCTCTGGAACAACTTCGCAAGGCGCGCTACTTCACCAAGCTTGATCTGCGGAGTGCCTACAACTTGGTACGTATTCGTAAGGGAGACGAGTGGAAGACAGCATTCTCCACAACCTCAGGACACTATGAATACCGGGTTATGCCCTTCAGCCTTTCGAATAGCCCCTCAGTCTTTCAGGCTTTCATAAATGATGTGTTCAGGGAGGATTTGAACCGTACCGTCATCGTCTACATTGACGATATCCTCATCTATTCAGAGACACTCACTGAGCACATTCACCATGTACGACAGGCACTGCACAAACTAATTCAACATCAACTCTACGCCAAGCTTTCTAAGTGTGAGTTTCATCAAACCAAAGTAGCCTTCCTGGGATACGTCATCAGCCATGAGGGAGGTACAATGGATGAAAGTAAGGTGTCTTCAGTTCTCGAATGGCCCAGACCTCATACTCTTAAGGAACTGCAGAGATTCTTAGGATTTGCCAACTTCTACCGCAGATTCATTAGGAATTTCAGCCAAATAGCTGCTCCACTCACCTCACTCACTAAGAAGGGAACCACTGTGTTGCCATGGATGCCACAAAGTGAAAAGGTATTCAATGATCTCAAGAGCCAGTTTACTTCCGCACCCATTCTCCATCATCCAGACCCTGAGAAAGAGTTCATAATGGGGGTTGATGCTTCCAGTACGGGAGTCGGAGCTGTGCTGTCACAAAGACAGGGTGGTCAAACAAAGTCTACCCTTGTGCTTTCTTCTCTCGCAAACTCACCCCCACAGAACAGAATTATGATGTTGGAGATCGTGAACTTCTGGCAATGAAAGCTGCACTGGAGGAATGGAGACACTGGCTTGAGGGTTCTGCACAGCCATTCACCATCCTGACAGATCATCGGAACCTGGAATACATTCAAGGGGCCAAACGTCTTAACTCCAGGCAAGCACGCTGGTCATTATTCTTTAACCGTTTTGACTTTGTTATTACTTACTGCCCAGGCTCCAAGAACGTCAAGGCAGACTCTCTCTCCAGGCAGTTTGACGCACCCACAGAACCTCTTCCTCCAGAACACATTATACCACCACCCCGCATTCTAGCTCCTATCCAGTGGGACATCTCCACCGAGATCACCGAGGCACAGGCACAAGATCCCACACCGGCGAACTGCCCACCTGACTGAAATTATGTTCCAGCCGAGATCCGTCAAAGAGCTCCTCCACCACATCCATGACTCACCCAGTACTGGACATCCAGGTATTGCAGCAACCATTGATATAGTCAACCACCGCTACTAGTGTCCATCTCTCTCAGCTGACATCACACAATTCATTCGTCAATGTCACACCTGCAACATAAGTAAATCATCTCATCTGAAACCGGCAGGCTTGTTACATCCTCTACCCATACCCGATCGACCCTGGTCACACATTGCCATGGATTTCAGAACAGACTTACCTGTCTCTAATGGCTTTACCACTATACTCACCATTATAGATCGTTTCTCCAAGGCATGCAGACTGGTACCGCTCCCCAAGCTTCCCACGGCCTGGGAAACAGCCAAGGTAGTTCCTTCAGTTCACCTCCAGACTTTGGCACTCCTTCTGTGAACAAATTAATATTAACGTGAGTCTAACCTCTGGTTATCATCCACAGTCCAACGGACAGGCTGAGAGGCTGAATCAAGAGCTTACCCGGTTCCTGCGCTCCTACTGCCACAACCACCAGGATACTTGGAGTCAGTATCTGATGTGGGCCGAATATGCTCAAAACTCTCTCATGAAACCAGCTACAGGGATGACCCCATTCAAGTGTGTGCTAGGATACCAACCGCCAATGTTCCCCTGGTCTGGAGAACCAACCAACTTACCTGCCCTCGATCACTGGCTTCAAAATTGCGAGGAGACTTGGAACCGTGCACACGTCCACCTTCAAGGGGCTATCCGCAGAGCTACCACTCAGGCTTACCGTCACCGAAGGCCCAATCCGGAATACCAACCAGGCCAGTGGGTCTGGTTGTCCACAAGAGATCTCCGTCTGCAACGCACAAGCAAAAAGTTAAACCCAAGGTACGTTGGCCCTTTTCAGATCACACGCCAAATCACTCTAGTCTCATTCCGTCTAGCCTTACCTGCTCATTATCGTATCTCACCCACTTTTCATGCCTCTCTGTTAAAGCCCGCTGACGTGCCGGAAGGACGGAGGGGCCTAGACGAGGACTCCACTCCAGAGACACCCCCCGAGGAGAGATGCTGGGTACCTGCTTAGGACATCTTAGACACCTAGACCCCGAGGAAGACCCGGCGTCGCCCCTCTCGCTTCAGGAGCCGCTCGCAGGGGGGGGGGCTCTGTTAACGGGCGGTCCTCTGTGGCGCCGTCTGCGGGAACCATCACCGGAATATTAGTTCCTACCCTTTTCAATAGCACACCCCGCGGAAACCCGCGAGAGATTCGCAGGCTTCTGCTCTTTATAAGCTGGACGCTGACGGAGAGTCATTGCGAAGTTTTGCTCCTTGTGACAATTCTGAGTGTTTATTCTGTGATCTTTTCGGACTGCCTTTGTTACTCACCTGGATTGTTTATTTCGACTCTGATTCTCTGCCTGTTGCCCCGAACTTTACCTGGATACTGACCTTGTGATTATTGCTTGTTGCCTCAACCTCTTGCCTGGACTCTGATGCTGACGTTTGCCTGATACCCAGATCTATTGCCTGGTTTACGGTACTGTCTTTGTGTATTCCCCACTCTGTGTTGTCCCGCCTTCCCAGAGTGTGTATATCAGTCTGCTTTTAATAAACAGCATGCAAATGGATCCACTGCCTGAAAAGTCTCTGTCTCAGATGTCACAACAGGCATAACAATGTAACCTGCAATAAAATAACGCAATATATATATAACGCAATATATTTTTTTTCTGAATCAGATTTGCCAATATTATAAAATAGTATTTATTAAACAATAATAGACATTATAAAGTAGATTTATTATATATTATTTAAACATGTTCTTCCTGTAATTTGTGTTCCTTTAAAATATTAGAATAAATTTTAATGACATTTAATAAATTAAATGAATTTCAGGAGGACTACGCACGAACGATTCGCAGCTGCTATCAATCTCCTCATTACCAAATTACCCCGCCAAACGCTTCACCACTGCATTAAATATTGCTCACTTCCTCTCATCTAGCCGCTGCGTTTTTTGTCTTCCACCACCACCCCTTCCGCCTCCTTAGCCAGGGGCCCGTCCTAAGGGAAGGACAGCTTTCGTGTTATCCACTTCCTTCGGGGGGCACGTGGGGACCAGGCTGGGCTCCGAGCATCCGTTGACCCTAGCCCCCTAGGGGTAAACCTCCTAGGGCTCGGGGCCGCCGGGCTCCGTACCTGTCCCCCGGACAGTCCGCCAAACAAGCTTATATTTATCGCAGAATAAGTGGGAAATAGTGAAATGCAAACAAGTAAAACGATTGCATTATGATTATTATTGTAACTGCAATACAATTATCTGTATCTTGTTGGAATTCTTTACATTTTACAAATGAAATGCTGTTTGTTTGTTTTTTTTCTATTTAAAAAAAGATTAATTAATGTGCTCATAATCAAATTTTCCAGTCATTGCATAATTATCATGTTCTACTTTATACCATTTTGTTTTGTTAATGATTTTGGACGGTAATACATTTTTAAAATATAAAATATTATAAAAACGTTATAAAAACGTTCCTGCAACGTTGGCAAAAAAATGTCTTTATAACGTTTAAAAAAACCTGACATTAAATACGTAGGTTGCGTGTAGTTAGGACACGTGTTAACCTTTCCAACACTGTGCTTCTGACATGAATGATACCTGAAATGATGTTGATTTTTGAGGGCATTCTGTCAGCAGTGAACTGTTGTCATTGGGTGCATGATAAAACAGGCAAGATGATCCCATAGTTTTGACTAGAACCAGTAAAGCAATCTCACTCTAAAATATGCTGGGTTAAATATGGACAAACCCAGCAACTGGGTTGTTTTCAACAGTTCATATCCAACCTTCTGGTCCAAATTTTACCTAGTGCTGGGTTGTATTTACCTAGCGTTTTTTTAGAGTGCACATAGAAACGGAGAGATGATGTGATGCAATTTTGTGTTTTTTGTTTCAGGAAGTGCTGGACTCACCCATCCTGACAGCTGAGAGAGCGGGTGCCTGGCTTTGAGAGGACGGGGCCATGGTCAGCAGGAGCAACAGCAGGAGGAGGAAGAGGAGGTGAATCGACAGCAGCAGCGCTGGCAGAGCCGGCATCTTCCACTGCTCCTCATGGAGAAAGTTCGTCTGGCTGCCTGCACCGCCACCTGGAGGGCAGGTACAGAATAATCCATGAGAAGTCATCCACTGACATACAGAATTGAGAAAGAAACTAGGGATGCACAGTGTTAAAATTTTGTCTGATATCAGAAAGCAGATTATCATTTTCAGGTTGTAGCCATAACCAATAATGGGCTGATATAAAATTATATTATTCATAAATACATACTATTTTGGCTAAATAAATTTGTCATGTTAAATGCAAACAGTGAATTTAGACATCGCAACATTATAATTCACACAATATGAAACATGGAGATTTGTTTAAAAAAAAAATTGAAGATTGCTTTAACGGTGTTACTAATTTTTAGACTGTTTGATTAATGCTTTTCAAAAAGAGAGATACAAAGGGGGAAAAGCCAGTATCAGCATTTCCTTTGATATGCTAAGAAACTGCAGAGTTCACCAAAAAGGTCACACCACCCATAGTTTAACCACAGGCCATCCAAGATGTAGCAGTGAGTAAATTAACATCAAATTGTCATTTAAGCTGAAATTTCCCTTTAACGTAATGAAGCAAAATCAGAAATCAGACAAATTGTATTTCTCACAATTTGGAATTAGCCACAATGTGCAATTATATATAATTACACCAACATAAAAAAAAAATAAAATTATATACATATATATATATATATACACAGTAGAGACAGTATAGCAGAATCTAAAAATATTTTCCATTATTGTGTTTAAAGATTTAACTATACAGTAATTGAAAATGCATAGTTTAGCGTAGTAATTGAGTATGCATAATTACATATATCCAATAGAAAAGTGTGCATCCCATTATTTATTTGTTTACATTGTAAAAACAAAATACAATACAATTAACAAAACAAGTAACAACCTAGATAACAAGATGCTAGAAGTTCAAATAAACATGCAACATAGTGAGGTGTGAGAACAATTCTTCTAGCCACCGCACTGAATAATGCATACTATTACAAAATATTCAGCATACAGTGCATATAATGCATAACTTGCAGTAAGCAGCTATTATTCCATTCCAAGCATAGTCCTTTTTTTTTTGTTTAAGTTGGCTGTTGTCCACACCACTCTGTCCATGTGTTGCATCACCCACTTAAGCTATTAAAGGCTTCCTCGTTGACCATTTTGGTTTGCAAGCTGCACAAACATGCCACTTTTAAACATAAAGTCAGTTTTTTTTTCAGTGCCCTTCACTAACACACACACACGCACCACACAGGTATATATTCCCATCCACACATCGAGAAGGGAGATATACCCAAATGTCTGTTCCTTGTCCCAGCGCTGTAATATAAGCCATACACAAGATGCTGTGGATTCGATGTGATAAAATATTCAGGACTTTTGCCAAAGTGTACATTGCTGTTTATTAGCACCTGAAAACATATTTGCAGCAGTTGCAGTGACTTGCTGAGGTTGTTAACTGGAAACCGAAAACCACATTTTTAAAACCATGATGTCGTTTTGACAGATAAAATATTAAAGCATCTGGTCCATTGTGTTTCTATACTTACCATTGATTTACATAGTAATTCTGGGATGCTATGTATTTCACTGAAGAATAAGATGAGCTTACTACGAGTGGTTTTACAAAACTTTTCAGACAAGGAGGAAAGTGAATGTATGCAAGCATGTTCAGGTCACTGTAGATTTAACAGGACTGATATAGGCTTAAATTATGACCGTGCATGAATAAAATACCATGTGCGTGATATCTCGCATATGCTGCTCACAGATAAAGCAATCTCAGAAGAGGTGCATGTGTGGAAAAATGAGCACGTACACAAACAGTAAACGAATTACCAGGGAAATCAAAAATAGACCAAGACAGAAATTTTACAACCCAGTCCGTCAAAGTGACATATAATGATTATTTGTACCGCAACCTCGGCACAGGCCGCATACTGTGATATAAAACAATTCACCACAAGAAAACCCACAACAGAACACAGAGAAGCCAAGAGAATTGAATGCAGGCAGAAGAAACAGACTCAGAAATGGCTTTGGGAGACAAAGAGGAGAGCGAAAAAGATTGAACGCTTGACGAATGCAGCATAATAGAGCCAAAAAGACTCCGGTCTGGTGTGTGTGTGTGTGTGTGCATGGGCCGCACAAAACAGAGACACAAGTCAACCTAAAGATCAAGAGCCTCATCCCTAAAGCCGCCGTCAATCCTGGGCTGCCTCTGTTTGAGTTTGTCAACAGCTTGATTTGTATTGGCCTTCTCCGGCTCCATGAAGTAAATGTTTATCTTTCCTGCCAATAAGGCCCTTTGAATGCATTCAAATTGAAGTCTGAATGGAACCAAAATGAAGTGAGCGAACCAAAAAGGGAGGAGAGGACAGAAGAAAGCCAGCCGGGATGAGATAGCAGCGCGCGAGAGAAAGCAGAAATAGCGTGGAGAGAAAGATGAAAGTAAACCGAAGGAGATAGTGAGAGGGGGAGAGAGTCGGAAGAAAAAGAAAGCATTAACACACACAAGTAAACACTGCATGAGGCGACAGCATGCTGAATGGGCAGAAATTCAAGCTTGGCTGTTTCAGTTATTTAACTGTTAGCTTTTCCGTCCGCCTGCATTGAATTTAACAGTCAATGTAATTGCCTGCAGACTCTCCTAATCAATGAAGCTCTGCTTTCGCTCTCTATAACAATATATAATGTGTTTAACACATCCTAAGACTGATGCGTGGACATTCACACCTTGTTAACCTTTACAAATCTCAACAGGGACCATCATCTTCTTGGCTCAGTGGTCTGGGTTCCAGAAGGCATTTTCCTTTTTTTTTTTAAATTAGGAAATTATTTAATTAAAATTAAATAATTCAGTAAAAATACACACAAAAAAACTAATAAAAACACGAGGGAAAAATTACTACACACTTCAGTGGCAATTTATCTATTATAAATCATACAGTGTATATCATTTATAAGTCATTAAAACCATACTTCAAAAGGTAAAGGGCATTTTGTGAAAGTGTAATCTTGATATCTGTGATTGAGGCCATGTCAAAGATTGAAATCATAGTGAAATTAGTGGTTAAATGGCTTGTTATCTCATAATTGGATTTTTTAGCCTGGATTTCACAGACAGGGTCACATATGTTATATTATTATTTTGAATTGCTGTCTAATTCTAAATTTAAAATAAAATAAAAAATCAAGCCAAGCTTATGTGCTCCGAAACAAAATTCACATTTAGACAATACAATCATTCAAAACTTCAAGTATCTCATGTTCGCTAATATGGATCAATAATTTTGATGAAATCATATCACCCTGCATATCAGGTTTTCTCCTCAGACATTCTGTCCAATCAAATGCCCCCCCCCCCCACACACACACACACACACTTAGATCAGACAGTGAAACTGCACTTGCTCACAGAATAAGTATTTTCTGGTGAACGGCACGTATGCACTATAAAGGGGATAGGGAGTGTAAATATGCTTTCCTTTGGGGTAAAAGAAGTTTTGTTTAATGCTATATTTTATAGCTATATGGATGAGGTTAGGAGGAGAAACTAGCCTTGTTTCCATTACAGATTTGTGCAAAACTTCTGTGATATTTGATAAATGTCCATAAAAAAGTATTGCAAAATAATAGCGTTTCCATTAACCAACGTTACGCATCTTAAACATAAACTTTTTGCCAGTCTCACAATAAGTCATAGCAACGAATTTTGGCTAGATTTGACAGATATTATAGCGTATGCACCTATCTTTACAGAAGCAGCACAGAGGGATACTTCAGAATAGTGCTCAGCGAGGCTGTAATAAACACAAGCATCAACCCAAGGGCTGCAAACAGCTTCAATGTCATATCAGAGCTGAACGACACTTCAGACGTGTGCAGTCTTAATTAGCATTAATGGCAGGAAAACTCGAGAACGAACATGTATTAAGTGTTTCTTGGAGGTTATAATTGCATTGAAGAATGATCAGACTTTTTACATAGGCCATGTGACCTGTATATGTGAAAAAAAATTAATTGCAGTTTTGCGAAATACTCGCAATTGTGTCATGCGTATTTGTAATTTGCGCAATTTGAAGGGTAATGTGGCTAGTGTTAGACAGACCTGGTATCAGAAACAGCACTGATGAGTAGAAGTGATAACACCAGTGCTATTAACTAATATGTCACATACTTTTAAAACCACACATTCTCAGCATGATTATAACTTGCTTTATAATTATAATTGCTTATATAATTATAATTTGCTTTAACAGATTCATGCAGACTCTAAAGGAGTAATCTATTAGAATATGGCTGTCATAAACTGTCAAAAGTGGCTTTACCGAGCTCAATGGCTCTGATAAAAATGAAAAGCTCAATATATCCTGTCTTTCTGTCTTTCACCACATTGAATAAAGCAGTGCGTTTCAAGCAACGTCAGTGGACCTTTAACATTAAAAGCATTTATCCTTTTTTAATAACCTGAAAGCTCATATTAAATCTCCGTGACATTTAAATGGTATTTTAGTTAGTATTTGACCCTTCTGGAACAATGTATGTGACTAGAAACAAATCCTTTTTTTGGATGGCTGTATGACAAATGCTAAGCATCAGGCCAGTGAAAAAGCATCAGCGACTCCATATATCTGCTATCTCCTGACCTTAAAGAAAGACACTTTAGTGACGCCTCTAGATGCTTTGTTGCAAATTAAGAAGAACGAAAGGCTCTGACCTTGCTTGGTTTTTGATCGAAGGCAAAGGTAGCACTTAAGATTGTGCTTTTAAAGCTTTTGGGAGAAAAAAATACTACAAAAAATTGTCAGGTATTGAAGAAGACAAGTTTTTGACTAGACTATGGAAAATATTCCAAGCAGACACTGCTCCCATGCTGTCAAATCCAATATCCTAATTCTCACATTACACCTCAAACGCTGTCCTGCGGTTTCATTCGGATTTACTTTGGAACAGCCACTCCAAGCCAACTGGCTGTGATCCTTCTCCACAGGCTGTTAGAAGAAGAAAAAAAATGTTAAAACAGTGTTCCTAATATGCCTGTCACCCTCACTGTAATGCATCTCTGTGTTCGGGACATTAACGCGGCTCATCCTGTGAGGTTGAGGCAAATAAAAAGGTTTGTTTGCCTCAGAGGCAGCGGTGGCATGGCATCCGTGCTGCCTCGGATACTATAATGAAGGGATAATCCTCTCATTTAGCCACAGACAGGGGATATATTTCGTTGATGGGTGAGGTGTGTGTGTGTATAACGGTGCATAACGCAGCCGCAGAATAAACATTAAAACACTAGTCAGATGAAGGGGTAACAGCTTGAAATGACTGGACGTGTGACACAAATAGACAGAAACACACGGTGTCATCTGGACAGATGGGTTGGTGGCTTGTTGAACGAAAGGGACAATATAAAATAAGCCTAAAGCTTTCAAGCTTCAAAAAAGCAAACCATTATAGCAGCTGTCTGTCTATCTATCTATCCTGTCTATCTATCTATCTATCCTGTCTATCTGTCTATCTATCTATCTATCTATCTATCTATCTATCTATCTATCTGTCTGTCTATCTATCTATCTGTCTATCTATCTGTCTATCTATCTGTCTATCTATCTATCTTTCTATCTATCTATCTATCTATCTATCTATCTATCTATCTATCTATCTATCTATCTATCTATCT
>JAUCMS010000079.1:17051886-17063141 GCA_032357445.1 Enteromius radiatus | reverse complement strand
AGCTGGACTCAAATGAAGGTGTAGAACCATCTCAAGGATGATCAGAAGAAATGGACAGCACCTGAGTTAAATATATTTTATATAATATAAGTGTCACAGCAACACCATGTGATATTTCAGTTTTTCTTTTTTAATAAACATGTGCATTAAAGAGGAAAAAAATAAATTTAGCAAATGGCTGCGATATATTACAAAAAGTGAAACATTGAATACTTTTGTACCCACTGTATATTTTATTGCAGGCTAATATCCTAACAGTCTTATAATAGGATGAGATTCCCTGCAAGTTTTAACAGCAAATTATTTCCATTAGGCAGTTTATACACCAGTTGTTTAGATTGTACTTGATTTGTGAATTTGTGAAATGAAGTACTTTGAAACTTCATTTCACAGCATATTTAAGCAACCAAATGCCAAACATCAATGCCGCAGCACAATTACCGGAAGAATGCTGTAAATATGAAATGAATCTTTTTCTCAGATATTTATATCATATACTGTATGTTATTTTAGTTTTGACAGCAATGGTGCTTTAATTAGCGTGACGACTTTGTGGTTTTTCGCTGTGCGTATTAAAACTTTCTCCTTGCTCGTTCAGACGGATATGGTTTCTTGAGCACCCTGCATCTTTAAGAAAATCTAAAAATAGTCCAACTTTTCAAACTGCCTCTAGAGACCCCTGCATATTTTCCCATTTGGTCACAGTCCTTATATACTGTAAACGCCTCCTAATAAATGTGTTCAGCCTAAAACCAGCCTAATTACACAGGGCTTCCATATCAATTAGCCATATAGTTGTTAAGGCAACCTACATCTATTCACTCGTTAAAAATAAACACAGTCCTAACATAACAATTTGTCTTGAAACTGGCCATAATGGAAGTGCAGTGTTAAAGTGCCTTGATGCACTTTAACTGATGAACTGATGTCAACATGAAACAACTTGAGATTTGTTTTAAAAAAATCAATCGTTTCAATGATTCTGAGTCGACTCTTTCTTTTGAGAGTCAGTAACTTTATACATGGTGCACTTATAGACTTAAAATTTGCAGGATGTTTTCATTCACTTAGAGCTGTGTTGCACACTGCATGAAAGGTAATTTTCTAAAATCCAAAATAAGGGTACTTTCTTTGACAACCCATTGTCGTCTGCTTTATGCCCTTTCCCTCTTGTTTTGCTCAGCCCCACTGTACCCTCTACCAGCAGAAACATTAGTCTCTTTAGGTCCTTTGATCTAAAACTTAAGCCTCTGGGTAGGTGGAGATGGTCTCCCTACTCGTGTATACATTAGACAGCACATATTGATTTTTTTGTGCTGCTCATCCCAAAAGGCCTTTACGTATCCCCAACCCCATCTGCTTTCCACACATGGATATGAATTGCGCTCCAAGGCCGGTTTTGATGAACCTGTGATTGGCTGTCCTTAGCCTTGGGATCTGCTGGTGTAATTAAAGCCAGGAGTCAGCCCGCCTCATGGTGAATGATATGGCCCCTAGTGCCTGTCCTGTAGAAAAATACATGTACATTCACTGGACCAAAAACTGCCAAGAACAAGATTCATGCTAGCTCTGAGCTATTTGAGGAAAAGTGAAGGCTCGGTAGCGGTAGAGATTCATGCACGCGCCTAAATATAGATATGAAGACCAAGACCAAGACCTGACAAGGTCAGGAGGAAATCTATAGACGTGCCTTTTTGATCAATAGCAGTTTTTAATCTGTCAGTGGTAAGCAACTGAGACTAGACCTGTTGACTTTGGCCAACTGGTAACTCAACCTGCAGGAAAAATGGTTGGAAGATATAAAAGATGCACTCTAATAAGAGGATGCGCAGAGAGAGCGGTAAGGTCAGCTCAGCTCACACTAAGATTGTATTCAAAGCCCTTAGTATATGAGAGTCTTCTCAAGACTCCTTGACAATGAACATCTCACTTAATAAAAGTTCTCCATGCTTATATCAAATGCTACATACAGAAATGCTACAAAAGGAAGCTTAGCAGTATATCATGACACAAGCAATTCACTGCCATTAATAGAGCACAACAGCTTACATTACTGTATCTACCGTAAACTACCTATAAGTCACAGCATTCCTCCCATATTTTCTCCCATATAAGTAGAATAACTCTTCATTTGTGGTGAAAGTCTGGTGATTAGCACTGAAGCAGATTTCATTGTTCAACAGTATGTAGCTCCAGCAGAGCAGGATTAATTATTAATCACGTACTTCGATATCTACCAAATCTTTGGTACACCTACAGTCAAGATGTGGTTTCAGAACTACATTTGTCTTTATACATATCATTTGTAGAGATGACATTTTTGAGTATTGAAAGTAATTATAATATAAAATAATTGCCAAAAACACTGCACCTTGCACCTCTAGTGAGTGAAATGGAGGATCTGGCCTCCAAAAACAGGCAAAGTGAGAATTTTTTTGATTATGCTGCTGATATATTTATATAATTATTTATATAACCTATATACATAAATGATATATATGAACTGAAATGATAAAAACATGTAACAAGTTATGAAAACTAGCAGCAGCGATAAAAGCAGTGCATAAATCTAAAACACATGTTCCTGTGTTTGGACACGGACTTGTTTTTCATTGCCAGTTTTAGCACCTGATTGATAGAACTGTTTCTATTTCTCACTAGATAAACTGCATCCCAAATACAGGTACAGTACTTGAAATCTTATAATTAAACAAGCACTGAATTTGTCTAAACACCAGCCTTGTCTTTTCTGCCGTAGCTCTCAAAATTAATTTGCTAGTCCACATATTCATAGCTGGCATATCATGAGCAGCCAGACTAGAACCAATGCCATTTGGTGTCATAGATACCGAACCTGAATTGTCGTACAAAAATGAACATGGACACAATTGAGATTTGAGAGCTGCAGCAGATGGGAACTTTTTAACAACTTTTTTAAGTCAGTAATGCATGGCTTCAGAAGACTTGGAATGAGTCATATGGACTACTTTTATGGTGCCTTCATGCTACATTTTTTTTTTTCCTTTTTGTAGCTTGACAGCTCATGGTCACTGTACGCTTTCATTGTACGTTAAAGTGCAGCTCTTTTGTGCGCTGCGAAAGAAAGTCTTTTTTTCGAATGGATTTTGAATGACATGAGGGTGCGTAAATAAAGAATTTCCATTTTTGGGCAAGCTCTTCAAGGATGATGGAAGAGTAAGGAAAAACTATAGTACAGTGTTTTTATGTGACATTATAATCACAGTTGTAACAAATCCAGGAGGTGCAGGCAAAGCTTATTAAAGCAGGGCTTTAGTATTTGGATAGCATTGTTTCAGACGGTGTCTGTGCGCTCTCCCTCTCATTCATACACACGCAAGGGGACCCAGCACTGACTGCGGTGATGGATTAGCTCTCAAGCTCTGGTCCTCCCTCTTTCTCCCTCTCATCTCTCTGTGGCACAGTCTGTGACCACAGCAAGAATATGTGTATTTCTGACCCCTGAATTCTACATGGACTGGAAGAAAAAGCTAGATGGAGAAAGAGACTTGAAGAATAAAGAAATGGTGGCTGCAAAGGCAAATGGAGAATATGAAAGACGAGGAGAGGACGGGCGAAAGGAGAAAAAAAGTAGTGTCTCGCTCAATTGAACACTGTTGACTGAGATTTGCTCTTTCAACAAACACCAGAATATCTGGCCAAAAGACCCACAAAGATGACTGATTTATTCATCCAGCCTGTCTATTGGTAGCTGTTTGTACAGTCATGAGTAAAAAGAAGAAAAAAGAAATAAATTCCAAGCCTATTAAAACAGTCGTTGAAATAAAATAACAACAATAAAAAAACGAAAACAGAAAGATTAAGGGGAAAATTATAGTGAAGCATTTTTTCCTCTAGCTTGATTTATGACTCACAAGTGACTAGAAATGTCACTGAAATCTAGAAGTATAAAGCCATTTAAAAATGATTTCCAGGTCTGGAAAGAGTCATAGAAGAAAAAAAAAAGAAATGTTACAATACATCTCTATAACTATTATTTTAGTGGCTTTAAGCTGCTGTTTAGAAGTGTAATCTTTACTTAAAAAGTAATCCCAAATGATTTTAAATGTCATGGGAATTCATTGGTCAAATGTGTGGAAACCCTGATATACACCAGCTAGTTAAAGAACATGTGGGCAACAACAGAAAAACCATTCACCATGCTACTACAGATAACAAGTCATTTTTATTTTAAGGTTTTCACCTTTTCTGTCAACAATACATTGCTGCTACAGTCCTTTAGATGTTGTGCAAATATTATAATTCTAGTAAAAAAAAAATGTTACTGTAGGCAGAGCTACACAGATTCAAAATCTGTCTGAGCAGACGTTATGATGCTGTGATGGTTATTATGTGCTGGGCAGGTATACTGCAATTTCTAGGTCTTCTTTTGCATGATTGAGCAAAATATCAACATGCAATTTGCAAGCAATATAGCCTTGACCTGCTATGATCAAGAGCGCAACAGATGTTGACCGGTATGGCAGCAGCTGACCTGTGCAGTGCCAGGACTACAGATAGGAACACATGGCATTTTGGAAAAGAGCCCACTCTGGCTGTGAGATTACCAATAACTTTAGCAACCACACACTTTCAACAGGAGGCAGCAAACCAACAGGTGTCATTCCACAGGAAGAGCATGAGAATAAAGACGTTTACAAACCTTGTCCATCACAGAATCCTATATTAGAAAAACTGCCTTTTAAGCGATTAAGAGCCACGTAGGTGGTAAATGAATCACATCTATGCCCTAAAACAGATTCTTTGAAAGGAACACCTCCACATCAGCACTATAGCAACATTTTTTCAATTCAATTCAATTGTCATTTGAGATGTACATCCTCCTTGAACTGTGGCCCACCACGCAAAACCCCCAGTTTTGTCCACATTGTTGCCCTGTCAGCATCATTTTTCATCTCCCCAAAGCTTATTACCAGCCAGACAACAAGTCATGGTCAGCCCACAGTAAAGCAAAAAAAAAAACCTTCTAGTTATTGTCAAGCCCAGCTAACAGCATTGAAACAATTAACCAGAAAGGATGCTCAAACCTAACGTGTTTCACAAGTGCTTTTTGTATCGCACTCCATGTGATTAACTGTAAATAAAAGTGTATTTTTCCTCTCCGTCTCCCCCGAGCAGAATATCAATATAGCTTTTCAATTATTGGCCGGCCCCAAGTGAGGTCCAGACACTGATTGAGCAAGTGATGGGAAAAAGGCTGAGAGAAGAGACAGAGACCACAGCTGTTCAATCTGGGGGGCAAAGCGGGAAAAAAACCCCACAATCATTTCTCGCCGCAACAGCATTGTCAGTCACATTTATAACGAATAGCTATCGTCACGTAAACTTCATGCCGAAGACTCACGCATTAGTACAGAGAAAAAATATGCCACTCTATTGAGCTTGTTTTATGAAAAGACGTTCCTCAAAAGAATTTTATCTTCCAGCGAGCGTATCTACATCAATTTGCATTCATTAGAGCACAACCTCCGGGAACTAATCACGGTCTGGTGTCACCCTATAGCTTAAAAGGTGCATGCACACGAGAACGTTACGCTTGTGACACCTGCTACATACGTGCTTCTACAAACACACTGTATCTGCAGCAGAACATATATTTGTCCATTACGGAAAACAAGCTATGCACTATTTGCATGAGTAGCCCAGCAAAGAAGCCCGTGCCATTAACCTTGACTCATTTTTACGTTCGCGCAGCGTACACATCCAAGTTAAACACCCACCCAGACGTACACACATAAACAGACGATAGATAAGCGCAGCTACACAGGGGATTGAACACCATATGGAGCCAAAGTCAAATACACACACGCACACATGACTGCACACACTCGCACAGACAGGCGGAGAGAGCGCGATCTACTCACAGAATGAAGCAGACGACACCGGGAGCTAATATCAAAGGATTGGCACGGATACAAGCTGGCTGCGTCCCGTCGGGAATGCTGACAGATTCCGGGGAAAAAAAGAGGAAGGAATATCCGAGGACACCTCTGAAACTGGATGGGAAGGGGGTGGGGGGGTGGTGGAGAGGGGAGGGCGAAAGTAGATCTCACGCTTTTTTAAGATCGGAGGTTAGGCTTCTGAACATTTCCGTCTCTTGTTCTTGATGCCTGGCTCTCCTTGCGGAATCTTTTGCCAAACGCTATCGGGTTCCTGATTTTGACTTGAGATACAACAGCATTTTGTCTGGGGTAAACAGTACAGAAGAAAAATCAGTCGGGAAGGCAAATAAAAGAAATTCCAGCGGAGATGAAATAACTCAATTCTCTCCTTTGCTCTCCCCGAGGCACGGAGAGGGGGATAAAAACGGAGATGGAGTGACAAGATAAATGCCTAAAACTGCAAAAACGAGAAGCCAACAGAACATTCTGTTTCAGCTAGGGGGGGAAAAAAAGCTTCTCCCTCCTTTTCCCCACCCTATCTCAGTCACTGCAATGTGTTACGGTCTCCCCTACAGTCTTAAGGGTCATCTGAAAGAAAAAAAGAACAAAAAAAAAAAAAAATCTAATTTTCAAGATGAAAAGAAGATGAAAATGGAAAAAGATGCTTAACTTATCAAAAGGTAGGAGTTGGCGGCGATCTGTGGCATCTGGCCCCCTCCCTCCCCTTTTCGCTTTCTTTGGTCTTGTTCTCCTTCTGTCTTTCAATTTAGCTGAATCTGAATAGTTCAACTAAGGCATGTAAAACATTTCTCCTTTTTGCCCCAGATTGCCTCGTCAGTCCAAGACATACCATCTGATCTCTCTTTCTTGGTTTTTCTTTCTAGACCTACACGGTAAAACTGTTGAACGTCAATCTAAAAGTTGAGATCTGACTGAGGTCTAATACATATCAGAAAAACATCACCAAACACCACAGATCGCTAGAAGATCGCCATCAGGGCTGGCCTGCAATCTGATTCTGAGTGGCGGGGTGCTTGAACGTATCCCCCAGAAAAACCACTTGAACTTCTAGTTCTCCATTTTCGGCTGCCTGCCAGGCAGGAAGTTCAATTATCTCCCGTTGAATTGTATCGCTTAGGATCCTCTCTGTGCGATATGAAATCAAAGGATCTCCGTGTGATTGGATGACACTTATTCCTCGGGCCCCTCAGGGGTCCGTTCCAACTTAAAACGCTGGATGGTTTCGAAGTACTAACCGTCAAGTGATTTCATTAAAAAAAAAATCCCAATCAAGGATTTGTTCTTTCTTTTCGGTCCCACTTCCTTTTTAATACCCGATATCCTCAAGTCTCTGTGCTCCTGTCACCGTTCTTTTGCTGGCAGGAAAGTAGGTGCATTCTGAGGGCGTCTGGGGATGTATGGAAGAAGAACTTGCTGTCAGCAGGCAGGAGCGGTAAGACGCGTCAAGGGTGGAGAAATGGGCCTTAACGGAGCAGGAAACAGCCTAGAGCCGGAGGAACAGACAATTAGGAACATATAATTAAAGCAGGAAAAGACATAATGATATAATGCCAGGGATCCAGAGTGGCCCGAAATGGGCTTTTTCCATTACTCGCTCGTTTTATGAGTGCAATCGCATCATCCACACATCTTACTCTGTGATGTCCTTGCACTGACATTCTCTCTTTCCCCAATCCCTTCCTTCCAGAATTCCCACCTTTTTGTGTCCACCCTACTATTTAAATGCAGTTTTGCCTCTTACCCAATATATACAGGCTTCAAGCACAATTCTCGCTATCTAAAAAGTAATTACAACCGATTGTCCTTCAGATGAAGTGAGAAGCCAATGCAAACGCTTTAAACAGAGAACAATCGCTGCGATTACATTTTCACCGAGTGAAGTGGTGTTATGAGGGACCGTATGGAAAATGTTCTGTGATAAATATTAGCGAAACATTGGCTCCTTGCGTGCTTGAATGTTACGTAAGCCTGTTAGCCGTAGCTGGAATAAAGAGAGAGGGGAAGCCGGTCAAGTGGTTGCCATGTTTCTAAATCTGCCAATCTACTGTGCTTTTAAACATGAACGCTCACAAGCTGATGCTTTCTACATCATGGAACGAGAACGCTGTAAACACATTAAGCCATTAAAACACATTATGCTTTGGCTCTCAAGTCCAATTTGATTTGTTTTGACTCGATAAATATAATTAGGTATTTGCAGGCCACGATTTGAGTTTGTTTGGCTTTTACAAACTTTTCCAAATATTTGGACGAATCTGATTTGATTTTGGGATCTGCTGTCCTGGTTTCTGTGCAACAGCTGTGCCGAAGCATTTTACATAAGAAAACATTCGAAATGCGTCTCTCTAGGGGAAACTTTGCATTTTAAGCGCATGCACAACAGTGCATTTGTCCTTGAAAAACATGCCGTATCACAGGTAAATCAAGGCACTTGTTGGTATTATCTGATTGTGTGTGGAGCCAAACCAATCTATTTTTTTGTCTACTCAAAGCCTTATTACACCATTTTAGAAGCCGTCATGTTAAATCAATAGGTCTGAGCCCTAGCAGACATCAAACTCTGTACATTCGGCACACATATTAACAAAGACTTCAGCAAAGGGCGCCGAGATCACATTCTGTACTTTTCTCTGTGTGATCTAATGCTTCCGTGAGCAAGTCAGAGCATCGTGCCAAGAAACCAAGCGAAGGTGAGAGGTTGAAAACGAGATTCGTTTTTCTCTTGCACTTCTCGCACTTGGCACAGGGAAACATAATTCGGTCTGCTTTGTCATCCTCTATTCCTGCCCCTCTCTGTCTGAGATAGCGGCTCTGGAAAGGATTTACAACTCTGAAGATTTCCCTGATAAATTCGATGCTTTGCATCATCTCAGTTACACTGAGGCAGAGACAACAATAGTATTTCACCCCGTGATATCATGCGACTCTATTTCACAGTAATTTATGAATCGCGTCACGCGGGCGATAAAGAGGTTTCCAGTATATCGCCTCTCTCATCATCGCCGCTTTATACTTCTGTTATCTTTTGCAATAGTTTAGGAAAGGTTGTGCTCATATCTGCGTTGTCAAGAGGTGGGAGATCCTCATATTACTGTAGACTAGCAACTGACAGGAAGTTTTATTGCTCAGCGGTTGCTCTTTCATCGCTCAGAAGTCTTAATAGAGTGTCTGAGGAGAACGAAAATTGATACAAATAAGACAATACTTGGAGCTGTACTTGAAAACTTCTAATTAGACGAGAAATAGGGTTGACCCTGAGATCACCTGCTCTTGTTTGCAAGCATTGGTGAAATGTATTGGTTGAAATGAACATCTAAGAGGTATCTCTATTTGGTCTTTAAGAGACACTACAGAGAAATTAAAGAGAACACGTTTCTTTACGACAAGTTTTCACACCATACAAAAGCTGCTGCATCCAAAATGAGCGGTTTATATATGTGCTTATACGCTTCCTCCCAGGTGCTAAAGTTAAATAACCTTCACACACACTCAGAGCCAATGGTAGCATAGCCAGCAAAAGCACAGCATCGTGGGTAAGCTGTCACAATCACCATCAATCTGCACGCTCGCTGCCTCACCCATGAAATACAAGCAGAGTTCACCGGCAGACGCATATACGGCCGTGACGATATACGAGTACTGCGTGTGTGTTTGCGCGAAGCATGTGTGAAGGATGTGTTTGACCTGAGCGCATTGGTTTAGGTTGAGCGCTCCTGTGACACAGACAGTTGTTAATGGCTGTTGAGGGATGGGCAGATGGGGACCGATGGGGGGAGCGGAGGGGGGACCGTGACAGATGAGAGAAAGAATGAAAGATAGAGGGAAAGAAAGAGTAGGAGGAGACGATGAAAAAGGGATAAAATGGCTGATGGACAACAGAAAAAGGGAATTCGGGAAAAAAAGGGGTGAGGAAAATGATTGCGGTCAACTCATAGTGCATCATGCATGGAAAAGAGGGAAAAAGAAGAGCAAGCGAGAAAAGCGAGACACACTCACCCATGGCTCTTTTCCTTCACTTACGATGCAAAGTCTACTGCCCTGGCAGAGAGAAAAAACAGAAAAACAGATAGACCTCAACAGAATGCTAAAAAGACTGATATTACGAAAGCGTGCACAGAGAAAAAAAAAAAGAGAAAACGAAGAACATCAGACGGAGATATCAGAGGAGCTCAAGTGTCCGAGCGGCTCGCCGCATCACTCCCGGTCATATGCATAAACGCAAAACGACTTGCTAATCGGAGTCTTAGAGAATTACACATGCAGCTATAAATCAACATGTCAGCATTCATGCACTCACACATGCACGCAGCGGCATGAACAGGCTCCACAGGCGCTACCTCAGAGGACGCCAGGCTCTCCCCTCCTCCTCCTCCTCCTCCTCCTTCCCCCCCGTTCTCCCTCCCTCTCTCTCTCTCTCAGCCTCTTCTGCGGTTTCTGTTTATTCACCACAGATCATTTCCCATGAGAATGCAATGGTGGGTTCTCTTGATTTTCTGCGTCCTTGCCATCCTCCTGTTTCACGCCCCCCCTGTTCCAGTCCGGCAGAATTGAGCTTGCTGTAATTTCTGGCAGCTGGGCTAATGTGTAAACTGCATTCGTGCCCTCTCGTTCTCTCTCTCACTCTCTCGTTGTGTCTCAGTATCTCTTCAGCACTGCCTCCAATCCAATCAGAAGCACATCTCTCTCTCTCTCTCTCTCCCCGTCGCTCTTGCTCATACCTCTCGCTCCCACAAATACTGTAAAATAAACATCGAAATGTACATTCATCACAGTCAGACTGGTCTCCTGAGCTTTATTCGCCATCAAAACAAACACACCCTATGACAAAGATGATTTCCACATACGCTGCTCTACAATTCTTGGAAGAAATTATAGATTGAAACATTTAGAAGTTACAGTAACACTTAATTTTAAGGTCTTTTAAATAGTTGCTTATTAGCATGCATATTAATAGAATATTAATCATTTATTAGTAGTTTTCAATTTTCAGCATCATTACTTCAGCATCCTTCAGAAAGCATTGTATGAATAGTTCAAAAGGAAAGTAGGTAGCACTTTATCCACATATACATACTGTATATTGCAATTACATTATAATAACTAGGAACTAATCCTGAACCTAATCTTATGCCCTCCTAATCTTATGTGTTGCTTTATACTACCCAGGACCTTCTTAAGTAAGCACACTGTTAAGTACATATACTGTAAAATAAAGTATAATAGAAAAATATTGATTTAAACTAGTGCTGGGCAATGATTAATCGCGATTAATCGCATCCAAAATAAAAGTTTTTCTTTACATAATATATTTGT
>JAUCMS010000079.1:16995850-17013626 GCA_032357445.1 Enteromius radiatus | reverse complement strand
CTGGAGAGACCTAAAAATGGCTGTCCACCAACGTTTACCATCCAACCTGACAGAACTGGAGAGGATCTGCAAGGAGGTGTGAAAAACTTGTTGCATCTTTCCCCAAAAAGACTCATGGCTGTATTCGATCAAAAGGGTGCTTCTACTAAATACTGATCATTACTTACAACCATGTGATTTTTCCAGTTTCCTTTTTTTTTAATAAATCTGCAAAAATTTAAACAATTCTGTTTTTCTGTCAATATGGGGTGCTGTGTGTACACTGATGAGGGAAAAATGAACTTAAATGATTTTAGCAAATGGCTGCAATATAACAGAGTGAAAAATGTAAGGGCGTCTGAATACTTTCTGTCCCCAACATATATATACACACAGTTACCAGCAAGGATTAATTGATCAAAAGTGACAGTAAATACATTTGTAATGTTAAAAATATTTCCTTTTCAAATAAATCCTGATCTTTTAAGCTTTTTCAACATAGAATCCTGAAAAAATAGCACCGTTTTACACAAATATTAAACCACACACACATTTATAACAATAAAATGATTTCTGAAGGATGTGACACTGAAGTAATGATGCTGAAAATTCAGCTTTACGTTGCAGGAATAAATTACTTTTTAAAATCCATTTAAACAGAAAACAGCTCATTTAAAATTGTAAATATATATTCACATATTACACTTTTTAATGCAGTTTGAGTTACATTAACGCACCCTTGGTAAGCCAAAGAGACTTTAAATCTTTAAAAGAATGGTGGTTTTATTAATCCTCAATAGGATGTTACTACATTCAGTATTGACCGTGAAAGATAATGATTAGAAGCATTTTTCTCATTAGAATAAACGCACTGATTAATTGTGCTCTATAAAGAACAGGAAGGCTTTATTAACATTAAGCTAATAAGGTGAGTTTTGATTTAATGTTTTAACCTCACCCACTCCCAGAGCATCAGTGAGAAGGATAACAGCATTACCGTTGGAGGAAGCTACGGTCTGTGCGCGGGCATGAGTTGGAATGAGAGTGGAATTGAGCTGCGGCTGAATCATCAGCTCTGAAATAAAGAGAAACACACTCCGTTGACAGACCTCTAAGTGGAACAAACAACAATCTCTGGGTTGAATGGAGGAAAAAAAAACTAAAATAAAATGTGCAAGCACTTCATCAATTAGCAATACCAAAGGAGGAATAAATCCAAATAAGAAAGAAACGCAACAAGATATTTTGGAGGGGCTGAGCAAAGTGCTGCTAGTTTCCTCTCAATCGCATCTGCAGCGTTTAATTTTCTTCCCCGAAGTCCAATTATATTATCAAACGTAGCTGTAATTTAGTTTTACATGACCATTTGCTGCCCTCTCTCTAACCCTTAGAATTAAAGGAACGGTTCATCCGTAAATGAAAGTTCTGTCATAATTTACGCGCCTTCACGTCTTTCCAAATTTGTATTATTTTATTTCTTCTACAGATCACAAAGAGATTTGTACTGGCTGTGCAATTAATTACCATGAGGAAATTAAGCTTTGAAGCATCAAAAAGGATGTAAAAGTATCATAAAATGATTATAAAGGACTCCCTCTGAAGTCTGCCGAAAGTACTTCATATTTGAAAAATATAAACATCTTGTGCTGCATTAAAGAACATAAATGCAATCATGCACACAAACATGATAGGGAGAATATAATGACATTACTTTTTTTTTTTAAACCTTTAAAAGTTTGGGGTCAGTAGGATTTTTTTAAATGTTTTTTTTTTTTTAAGATGTGTTTTATGCTCATTAAGGCTACACTTTTTTTTTTACATACTTCTGTAAAACAGTAATATTGTGAAATAAATGTAAAAAAAAAAAAACAATTATTTAAAAAAAAATAAATAAATTTTTGAATCAGCATTACTCCAGAGTCACATGATCCTTCAGACATTATTCTAATATGCTCGAGAGACATTTAATATTGTAAATGTTGATAACATTTGTGCTGCTTAATATTTCTGATGAAACAGTAAATACAGGTTTTCAGGATTACATAAATGAAAAACATTCAGAAAAAAAAGAAAAGAAACATCAGACCCCAAACTTTTGAACGGTAGCAAATGTGAAATGAATAATTGTCTAAGCTCTAAGGACTGTCTGGGGTTGGTTAAATCTTAATGTGAGCCTGCTTTAGCTCTGAACAGGCTAGTTTTAATAAAAGGTCTGGTGCGCTGGGCAGGGATTTCTCACATCTCCTCTGAATGATTCTCACAGCTGGATTTAAAATGAAGGCGGATTAAATACTGATCTAGATCCTTGTCCTGAGTCTGAATAACATCAGCTTAAAACTGACACTAATCCTACAGAAATCTGTTTTGTTGAGATGCGTTACTTGGATGACACCTGTATGCAATCAGTGAGAAGTTGGTTGCGAAGGATATGCATGAAAGGCTCCTGTTCCTCACCTGTGGTGGTGAAGTTGAAGAGCGGAGGCAGCTCCCGGCCGCTGGGCAGACGGGTGCCAGGTTGGCGTAGCTCGTCAAAGAAGGCATGAGCGCAGGCCTGGAGCGGAGACAGTCGTGTCACTGGTGTGTACTCTAACAGCCGAGAGCACAGGGCTATCGCCTCAGGAGGAGTTCTGGGTTTAAACACCTGTGGAGAAACAACATAAGAAAATAAAACAAAAACAAAATAAGATTCTCATTGAAATATATATATGTAAGAGCTAGACAAAATAATGCGAACACCCATTGCTTTATTAAAGGGTTAGTTCACCCCAAAATGAAAATTCAGTGATTAATTACTCACCACAATTAGCCTCATGCTGTTCCAAACCAGTAAGACCAGAAGTTCATCTTCGAAACACAAATTAAGGTATTTTTGATGGTATCAGAGAGCTATCCGTCCCTCCATAGCCATCAATACAACTCAAATGATCCCAGGTCCAGAAACGTAGTAAATACATTGGTAAAACAGGATGTGACATCAGTAGCTCAACTTTACTTTTGCGACGCTACGAGAATACTTTTTTTGTGCAAGGTCTTATGGGTTTGGAACGACATGAGGGTGAGTAATTAATGACAGAATTTTCAGTTTGGGGTTATTTAAGGTATTTAATATAACTTCTAACCTTCTTAGAATTGATTTATATAATTTTGTATAGTCTCTATTTTGTATACAGGTCCTATTGTATGTTCTGTTAATGTGTGAACTTCATATTATTTGTAGCACACTTCCATCCATTAATCACAATAAGCTTTGTGTTAGGTTACTTTGTATTATATAAAGCATTAGCTTTAAAATTCTGCCTAATTCATAACCAAATAAAAAAAGAAATTCAAACAATACAGTTTTGGAGCTCATTAATGCGTGATGAGCGACTGCATTAGCACCTCAGTTCAAGCAACACATGAACCCATTATATCTTTTTTTATTTGTGGCCCTAAAGGCAATGAAACAATAAATAAATATAATTGTAACTACTGAATTTGGTAAACTTGCCAAGTCTAAAACCTTTGTAATATATTCAAATTGTTAGATGTCGGTCAGATAGTTCTTCCTGTCTCTTGGACAGAACATCAGTAAATTTGCAGACCTTCAAAAGTAGTTACTTGACAATATTTATAAGCCAGTTTTGTAACACTGCTAACTGATACCTCATGGCTTTGGCTGAAGATGTGAGTCAGATATTTTACCTTGGTCCATGGATGTGCTTTGATCTGTGGGAACTTGAACTCTGTGTAGTTCGGGTTCATTTCACGGATCTGTTCTCTCGTGGGTGTTCCAAGTACCTGAGCAGATAGACAGAAACATCTGTGAAGAATGCTGGGTTAAAAAAACCAAACAAAGAAAATACATTATGATCAATAACCATTACATTATTTTTTTTTTTTTTCACCAAGGGTGCATTTATTAAAACTGAAATACAGGGGAAAAAATTGTGTAGAGTAATAGTATGAAACAACGGTTTTCTAACTGAAAATATTTTACAATGCAAAGTATTCCTGTAATGCAAAGCTGAATTTAAAAGCTAAACACATTCTAGCATGCTGATTCGCTCCACAAGAAACGCTGGTAACACTTTCTATGAAGCCTGTATTTATAATACATTATAAAAGCTATTCTTAAGGCATTACAATAAATGCATAGTAAATCATTTTCTAATATGTTGCATCATCTCATGAATGTTCATAAGAACTGTTTTAACATGCTATAATATTTACTTATTTGTCGTTATAGCTTTTAAGAGTATGATAATTGATAAGAGTATGATTCATCCACTTAAATTACAATGGATTATGTGTCTCATAATTATAATGTATTATAAGTCTCATATCTTGCCATTTGTCTGATGTTAATTTACTTAAAGCAGACAAATACCGCCTAATAATAATATTTTTCTCAAACAAATGTATTATTTTGATGGTACTCTTGTTGATAAGTAACTATGCAACTACATCAACTAGCCTTCGTCAGAGTATTAGTCTGCTAAGTCTATGCTAGCATGGTTCCTCAACAGACATACTGAGTATAAGATACTTTACAAGTATGTGAACATTCTACCTACCCTACCCTAAGTCTACTAATACTGTAAGGTTTATATAATAAACATTGCATTTTTTTCCCAGTTGAAAGTATTAGCGAACTCACATTAGCTTCAATATTAGTCTCACAGGAAACACTCATATAACACTCAACACCCAACCACTCACAAGATGCTGTAAGGTACTGTGCAGATCTTAAACAATGTCAAGATATCATATAGTCCATTATAATTCAAGTAAATTGCTAAATAGAAATTTAATGCACCCCTGCTGAACAAAAGTATTCATTTAGTTTAAATAAAAAAAAAAAAAACGTTCTACATTATCTTGCCTAACAGTGTTGAACTACATTTAAAAGTACACGTCAGAAGGGTTAGGTTTACCTTTATGATCTCCACTAGCTGGTCCACACCACTGTCTCCAGGGAAGATGGGCTGCCCCAGCAGCAGCTCGGCCAGCACACATCCAGCTGACCAGATGTCAATGTTGGAGGTGTAGTCTGTCGCACCAAAGATGAGCTCAGGGGCACGATAGTATCGTGAGCAGATATAAGAGACGTTGGGCTCACCCCTCACCAGCTGCTTTGCACTGAGAGAAACAGATTTACATTATGAGAAGAAAAAAAACAACTTTAATCAGACAGTCAGTGTAACAAATAAAAAGAAAGAAAAATGTATAGCTGCACAACAAAACAAACATTGAATCAAGCTCAACACCATAAAAATCTCCCTCTATACCAGTACAAAAGAGTATTTGTTCTACCAGCGGTTTCAACATTGAGTTCTTTGTCATTTTAAAAAATAAAGCGAGATAAAACTGAACAGAACTGCAGAGAAAAAAAAATCCCAAATTCAATACAGCTGTTTAAATTTAAAAAAAAAACAGAGTGATTATTCTAGTCTGATGTGCATCTCTCCACTCAGCCAAGTAACCATTTTCAAGCCTTTGTGTTGCCAAATTGTCCACTTTTTCACAGACACAAAAAGCAGTGTTCAGGTTCCCTCCAAAGAAAACATAATGACCTGAATTCCATCAACTCCCTTACACAATCACAAATTAAATACTTGAAACTGCAATAAATTACACAAATGTGGTCTGGATTACAGTGGTCAACACTTTTGCCTATCACCCAACGGTTCAAGTGGTTCTCACAAAAACGGCTTTTAAAAAAAAAACTGTTTTTAATAGAATCAGAGACAATCAGACCGGCCCCATCGATATCTGAATGCATATTGCTTTTCTCAATGAACCATGGACAAGAACAATGTCATTTGCTAACATATTTAACAATGCACCATCAAAAACAAATATAACGTACAAAGGCTGGAGGCAGGGCGAGTTAATGCATCACCAATACACATCAAAACTAAAGCCCACACCTACAAAGAGGTGACTATTATAGTGTAACACCCATTAAAACTGAACATAATGTTCACCGGCGGGCAGGAGGACACATTTGAGAAGCCATCAGATCTCTCTCTCTCACACACACACACAGCACTGACCTGCCAAAGTCACAGAGCTTGAGAACAGCTGTTTCTGGGTCCACCAGAAGGTTCTGTGGTTTGATGTCTCTGTGACACACGCCCTGGGAATGGATGTAGGCCAAACTGCGGAAAAGCTGATACATATACACCTAAGAGAGAACAAGACGACGGAGATGTAAGCATCTTTATATAAAAGAAAAAGACAATCTTATTCAGCCTCCATTTTTTAATTAATAAAGACTAATAAATGTAATTAAAATTACTATTCATTTATACATACATTATTATTCAGTAATATATATATTTATATATATATTAGAGATGCGCGGATGAGCTAAAATGTCACCCAAATCCGCGGCTTCAAATAAATGATCTGCCCTCCACCCACCCGCACCTTTTTTTTTCTCTCTGATTTAGATAACTGCACCCGACCCGCACTGCACACGATCGTCACATGATGATTCTAATAGTCAGTTTTGCACGATAATATGATGAATGCTGTTAAAATGAACCATCCAGATTTAGTGATGTTAGAGCAATCATGGCTTCTCGGCCAAAAGTCAAGCTTGCAACATGTTTTCGATGCGTCCCAGAATCGAATCCAGTTGCTTCGCCCCTGGTGTAATTTGACACCACGAACAAAACCTTGTCAAAGTCACAACCTTAACATAATACGCTACCCTACACCTGCGTCTGGAGTTATTTTATTATTATTTATTTATTTTATTTTTTTGTGGCCAGAGGCAGCGAGTTGATCATAGCCTTCTCAAATCATCATGACTTCCCTTAAAATAACAACAAAAAAAAATCTATAGGCCTAGAAATAAAGGTTTAACCTACGTAAATATTAGACGCATATGCAAGCTGATGGCGCTCTGCAGGACATGGAGGCGTCAGTGTACATAATGTGTGTCTGTAAAAGGTCGACTTTAATCTGTTAACATTCACAATATTAACTAGCCTAAATATTTCGCTTATAAAATAACTAGGAAAACAGAGGGTTTCTACCAACTCACAAATATGATAAATATATCTATAGAAAGCTTAAAATTAATTAATCAAACAAATTGAACAAATGAATTGTTATAGTTTCTACCTCATGAAAGTGTGCATAGCATGACTTTCTGTTTCTATTTGGCGTAATATATATATATATATATATATATATTAACTTTGGCGTGCAAAAGACTGAATAATTCATCATTAAGGCATGGCTGGTTCAGTCGACAGAAATACGGGACACAGGTCAGTCTGAGCGCTCATAGTACAGACAGTATATACATATATATATATATATATTTTTTTTATTTTTTTTTATTATTATTTAACTACTAATCATTAAAAGAAAATGTATGTTTCCCAAAGCATTAACAAAATAATGTAATATTAATGCAAAATTGTACATTTCTGCCCACACACTTTCTGGCAAGACAATATACATAAATATAACATAAAAATATATTACACACAAACTAATTCTAACAACGTGACTCATTTCAAAGTGAATATTAAGCATTAAATAAAGCACGGTGGGCCTTGGGACTTTACTTCATCCATAATGATTTGACTGGATTGGGAAGCATGGGCAGTAATATTATTATCCAATTTATTTCCTGTCCATAAGGCTTTGGTTATGTCAGCAAAAAAAATAAATAATTGTCTCTGAGGTTTTAAAAGTTATTAAAGCAATAATCCTTGAGAGGCTGTGTGTCAGTGACTTTCCCACAGTGACATCATCAAACAAACCTAATAACACAGTAGACAACAAACAGCTACATTAATCATGATCTGATTATTTCGTCAACTAATATCGCTCTCTCTGTGGTAATATTAGCCTAACCGAATATTCAAGGAATATTCCTTCCTTGTGGAAGCAACTAGATATTACAAATTCAGTTCATCAGCAGCATGAACTGATGCGCTGCACACAATCAGACCAAAAATGGCCAATTTTGATTTGTGTTGCCTTGTCAAAATGTCAAGAATTGAAGTGTGTTTTGCTCTCCAGTGAACTGTACCTTCACATAAAAGATGGGAATAATGGTTTTAGCTTTGCTGAAGTGTCGTGCCACCCTGTAGACCGTCTCAGGCACATAATCCAGCACCAGATTGAGGTAAACCTCGTCCTTCTGTGGAATAAAGACACATTAACATCTGTAAATTATGACAAACAACCACCTGCCAAAAAAAAATAAAAAATAGCATCCTTATTTTAATGTTTAACCAAAAAGCTTTCCAAAAGTGTGGAAGCTGTTATATAGGTCCAACTCATTATTTATACCCATACAATCAACAAACACATACTTTTCAATAAAACAGGCTCAGAATAAGTCACCATTATTTTTTTTTAACTACAACAATATGAACCTAATTTAACCGATATTGTCATGACATGCAAGACTATTCAAATGTTTTTTTAATGCTTTTAAAAAGTTTTTAAGCTTCAACAAGTCTGCATTTATTTAAGCAAAAAAATTATAAAACGTAATTTATTCCTGTGATGCAAAGCTAAATGTTCATCATTACGGCTTCAGTGTCACCTTCAGAAATCATTCTAATATTAATTTATGTTACTATAAACATTTCTAGTGCTGTCAAATTACATTTCTGTTTATATAACACAAGTGTACAGTTTACATTTATTACATATATACAAATACACATACATGCATGTATATGTGAGAAAATACTGGTAACATTTGTAACATAAACATAACACTTGTTTCATATAATCTATATTGTGGGAACCAGGATTCTTTGACGAACAGAAAAAAAGCATTTACACAATTTTTGTAATACATTTTTACTGTCACTTTAAGTCATTTTAATGCTGAAAAATATTCATAAAAAAAAAACAATCCATTACTGAGCCCAAATTTTTCAACAGTAGTGTAAATATAGAGCTTTACATACACACACACACATATATATATTTTAATTTTACTATCACAGTTGTTTTACCTTCTCTCCACTGCAATAGAAGAAATAGCGCAGCCTCACTATATTGCAGTGGTCCAGTTTTCTCATGATCTGAAGTTCTCGGTTCTCCATGAACACAGAAGAAAAACTGTTAGCAGCTCTCAGGGATAAGAGACATCACAATATTTACTCACAAGTGGTCACGACAGTACAATTCCCCTTCAGCAGGCTGGGATTAAGTGCCTCGTTCAAGGACACAGTGTTAGGATTGGTAGTGGGTCATGGAAGAGGTTATGCTGAAATAGAGGGTGGTGTCGGTAATATATCATGCTGGTGAGATATTCAATTCAAAATATCTTTTAACTCAAGACTGTTTAATTGGTTTAAGGCCAGTCACTCTGAATGAAAAGCATCTGTTGGCACGTAACATAAACAGTTAAAAACCCTTATGGTTTGCATGATACAATGATTTTTTTTTATTAAATCTTTATATTTATATTAATCTTTTTTAGAAATTTTAGTATTTCAAAACGTTTTTATTTCAATTAGTTGCCATAACAAAATGTGTTTTTTTCATCTATTCTTATATTTTTTCTGCTTTATGTTTAACTACTAAAAACCATTCTAATATGTTCTGTTATCTATTAAAAACTTAACTATTCCAAATCGCTTACTGTTTAAAGATTGATAGTCTTTCAGTTACATCAGCACATGCAAAAGTGCTATTGCTAGCTAGTCAACTGCAAAAAAGTTATTCTTTTGAGTTAATATGTTTTATGCAATAAAAATTTAAATACATGTAATTGAACAGAGCGAGTCAGCAAGTATTTATATGTTTGTGTGAGGGCGTGTCATACCTTAAACCGTTTATCCTGAAGTACTTTCTTGATGGCCACCCACTCCTGACTGTCAATGAGGCGTGCCTGATACACCACGCCAAAGGAGCCATTACCGATCACCTTGATATCAGTGTAGGACACCTCCTGTGGGCGATCTGGGCCCTGGCCTGGGGTGGCAACAACTGTGGTCACCTTCCCACTGTCTCCTACAACACATTTGATACAGTACATTAGATCAGATTGCTTAAATGGAAATTTTTGGTCAGGGATGGTGTTTTTACAGCAACTACATTCATTCAGAAATGCTATTCTCTAAAATAATTATATTCCTACCAATTTGGCATATACAGGGTATACTGATGTGCTGACATGTTGTGATTAAAAAAAAAAAGTTATTTACCGTAAGCATCACTGTCACTGCAAAAAGTCTAAATGAAACATGGCACATTTATCACTAAATATGGGTCTGACCTGTCTGTGTCCTTCACACGGGACATTATGACAGTGAGTGTCAGGTAGGTTTTGTTGCCCAACAATCTAGTAAGTTGCTCAGTAAAGCATTCAAACAATCGCTTTACAAACGGCACAGTAAAGAAACATGCTTTTTAAACAGTTATTCTTATTATAAGTTTATAATAGTGTCTTAAATCCTAGTGTGCTGCCTATTTGGACAGCATTATCCACTATCCATGATTGCACGTCACAACTGAATAGGGTACTGCCATTTTTATTGACCATACCATAGTAAAGTTGTTATTTTGGAGTATGGGACCATTGTAATATATATATATATATATATATATATATATATATATAGGTTTCTCTGGTAGCACCACTGTATTATTTAAGTTGGACATACATAAGGAAATCAGTACCATGTTATATAAACGCACCATGGTATTGCCATCACTGTACCATGGTAACGCCATTTGAATATTTGTTAATGTCCCGAAAGGCTACCTAAACAGCACAGTTAGTCAGTAGTTCTCGATTTATAATTCAACACAAAATTGTGGTATTTTTCCTTGGTTAGCTTATGCTAGTTTCGTGAAGATGACATAACTGTCAACATCAAGAAAACATGGGTGTGTTGTCCAGTTATATAAACGGTATGTCCATACGATATGTCCACTCGTACCTGAGATAACTTCGCTTATATACTCACTAGATAGTTTTAAATTTGCGCAAGCAGATGAACTGTCCGCCGAGGCCTGCGAGACCCCGGACTTTCCTGCGTTGCTCCCCACGACAGCGGCGGATCCGGCGGATGCTGCAGCGGCTCCGGACGCCCCCTGAGGCTCAGCGAACGAGGTCGTCCTGGGCCGCCCGCTGCCGCTCATATCTGACTGGAAGTGTGCCGAGGCTGTGGGGCGAGGATCAGCGGTTCCCTCGTCGACTTGGCCTGTTGCGGGGTGAAACATTGGGTTAAAAACGAACAGATGACAAACCTTTTTGCCGCGACCCTCAGCGTTCACCCACTCTCTCACGCGCTGAGAATACGCGCAGCCTCATGGGGAATGCAGTTCGGCGCACTGTAGGCGCGCTATATCGATCCGGACTCCAAACAACTCCAGGAGCAGGTGTCACACACCTGAGCCACTGCCTCTAACTTCATCATGCACGATTAGTTATTTTTGTACGCTGTTAATAATAATACATAAAAAAAAATCATTTAAAAATAGTTCAAATTAAATCTCTATTAAAACTAACAAAAGCAGATAGACAGACAGATACAGACTTTAGATCTGATGATAAATATATTACAAAAATAACACCCTGCACGCATATGCTTTTTTAATATGCCTCTAATTTATCATGTAATTAGTTATTTGTGTATGGTATTAATAATACTAAAAATAATTAAACATAACTAAGAACTAATTATTTAAGATGAATTCAAATTAAACTCATTACAACGTGAATTAAATTAATAAGCTGTTATCTGTATATCAATACGCTTTTTTTCTATTCATCCATCACATACTTTTATCATGCATGCGAAAAGAAGTACACAAAACCCAAGCGCTGTGTTAGGTCTTTAATTTTTTCAATAATCTCTTGTTTAGAAATATTGCACATGGTCAACATGCCTGTTGATGAGTTTACACTCACCTTTCTCATTCTAAAACTCCTTCTCCAAAGTAAAGACAGTTTATTGGATACACAATCATAAGGTGTACACGCATACATGTGCAGGTATGTGTGTGTGTGTGCAAGCATCTGTCTGTCGCTGAAGGAAGGGAAGGGAAGATAAATCAAGTTCAGAATCGACCTGAATGGTTACATATGCCTATTTCTCCTCGCACACATCAGTAGCCAGCGGTTTCCAGGCATATGCTAACAGTCTTTTAATGTAGTGCCACTGCATTTTCGGGGGGGGGGGGGGAAATATGAATAGCATTTGCCCGGGAGTCAGTTTGATTTGTCAGGGTGCATGTAATGTTTAAGCACATAAGCTCGCACACACACAGACATTTGTATATCATGGACATATAGAAATATATAGGTATATTTATACATTTATATCGTCACACATTCAAGTGAAGACTGAGTAGCATTTTTATACTCATCACTCCTTCTCTTTCAGCAAAACCAGACGCAAGAAAGTGCTAGGTTACATTTTTTTTCTTTTCTTTTTTTTAGTTTGTTCAGTTTGGATTTCTCTCTCGATACTCGTTGATTTTTCCCCCCCACTCTCCTTTCAATATATATATATTTTTATTACAGCTTGTACAGTGAAAATCTATGGCACTAACAGGTCACTCGTCTACTTCAAAAGAAAAATCCCACCCACGTCCTATTGCACCAATGAAAGAAGAGGCAGAGTAAGAAAGAGGAGATCCTGAGAAATGCCGCCCCAGCGCTGGTCTCGGGTCAGTTTCCCTTGCGTAATCCTGAAGACTACAAAGCTTACTCTGACTCCAGACCAGCGCTTAAAGTGGCGCTTTCCATCAACACTTCGGTTAAAAGTCTTAAGGAGATGAAAAAAAAAAAAACAAACAAGGGGTTTTCCTTACGGGATGTGGAAAGGGAGAATCGAACGCAATGGAACAAAGTCGTTGGTTAGTTTTTAAATATCTAAAAACAAATACTTTCCTGATTTAAACCATGGTCTAGGACCATATATTGTGCAAACACCTGATTGAAATATAAAAAAAGAAAGAAAGAAAGGAGGAAAAGAACACAGAGAGAGCCTCGTGCCCACCCTCTGCCCCCCTCCCCAGCCATCACGGTTATATATATATACAGTGTACGGGGAAAAGCCTAAAAGTCGGCGGCCAGAGATGAGGAGCTTCAGCTAAGAGGCTAAAACAGAGTCTTTTTGTCTTTTCAAAGTAATCGCTCCAACACTTAGATAGCTGGATTAGTCCATGCTGAAAATATTACTAGAGGAAGAAGAAGAAGAAGAGAGGCGCAAGCTAATACAAAATAAGATATCAGTCAGTTCCACCGTTACGACACAACAACGAAACGACAAAGCATAACTACACGTTGATTCGAAGAGGGGTAGTGTCTCTATTCGTTTGCGTCTTCTTTTCGAGGTTAGGACAATGTTGTCCTCTCTCGCTTTTGAGTGTGCTGTGTTGTTGTTGTTTATGCGATTGTGGCGGTCGCCGTAGCCTCTGTTTTCTGCTCCGCTGGTCTACGTGATTACAAACCTTGAGTTTGTCGCTTCTGGGACCAAAACAAAACCGAAACAAAAAAAACCCTGTGAATTTACAGCCCGTGCTGAAGAACAGTAACAGCCGATGCATGTACCCCGTGGCGGGGGGCGTAACATTCGCACGAAGACCCTTCTCCTCCCCCGGCTATTGCTTTCCTCCGTCTCTCGGTCATTACAAATGAAAGTGCAAGCGCATTAGTACCCCCCTCCCACCCCAGTCCCGTTTTGGATTGAAAGTTACCGGTACCTCAAAACAGTCCAATTTCTCGTCTAAAACATTCAGTCCATTCGATAAAAATCTGTGCTGGCCCCACGCAGGGGGCTTTACTGAGCGTGTGCAGACAGGCTGGTTTGGTGCTGCCTGTGGTGCAGCATTGAAGGGCTCTAAAATTCCGACAGAAAGTGAAGCCACGCCCTAATGCAGAGGTGGACCAATGACGGCCTAACACGAGTGGCATATGCAAATGAGTGCGACCTCATGCGCTCCTTGTGCAAGTCGTTAATGTGTGAAAGTGATATTATGTAATTGCATAAAGTGTGTGTGCATGTGTGTGTGTGTGTGTGTGTAACTGTGCATCACAACAGAACATCAACGAAGTGAACGCAATGGCAACGAAATCAGTTCGATTAGGAACGAAGCAAAATCCACGTAAGTGCTGTACTGTATATCGCCAGCGGAAATGGGTTTACACATTTCTAGAATCCGTCCCTACATTCGGCTTTCATTCTTTCGTTCCGCTCGTTTCCTCTGTCGTTCTTCATCTGGACTCCTGCGGATCGCCCGCGTCTTTCTTTGGCTCTTCCGTGGCCCTGCCGCTCTCGTCCGCTTCGTAATTCTCCCTGGCCGCCGGATTGGATGGTCCGGGAGTGGAGGCGAAGTCAGAGCTTCCGCTGGCCCCGCCTCCCAGGCTTTCTGAACTGCCGGCGGTCTGCATGATCTTCTGCCTTACTTCGCGGATCTTCAGCTGCAGGCACACCTTGCTGGGAAACGTGTCGGAGTGGCGAGCTTGGAAGGCAGCTGTGGCTTGCGCTGTACCACAAAGAAACAAAATATGCAAGCTTAGTTTTGCCTTTAGTAGTTTTTTTTTTTTTTTTTGATTTGATGCTGGCATTTAAAAACTAACAAAAAAATGCATTGCACTGAGCCTCTGAAGCAGAATTTCATAACTGTAAAACATTTTTTTATTTATAGTAATTATAAAAATCTATTTCATTTATTAACTTTTTTTCTGTCATTTCGCAATTTTCATATATCTCACAATTCTAACTGATTTTAGGCCTGTTCACACCATGGACAATAAACAATGTGACAACGAGAAACCCTGAAATGCAGAAAGGTTGCTTTTAACTTAAGGCTGTGCTATACTGAGAGATGGTAAACTTGGTGTTACCTGAGGGGAAGAAGCCATGCTCCTGGAATAGCTGCATAACTAGCGCACGCCGCTGGTCCAACATCCTACGCAGAGAGGAAGGCGGCACGCGGTCCAACTCCTCCAAAATATGCTCTGTCTCTCCAACTGTGATAAACACAGATAACAAGAAAACACACATAAATAAATCTCTTCATGCATGCCTTGGTGAGACTGAGTCTAAACATAAAACTGAGCCCACCAGCCCTGTCGAAGGTAAAGATGTCCCCTTCACACTTGGCAGCACTCTTGGGCGTGTTGGGCTCCGAGCTGCAGCTGGACAAACGCCGACTCTTCCTCCGCGGTGAGCTGGGGTCATCAGCGGAGTCCAGATCTAAGGAAGAAAAGAAAAGGTTATGAAAGGAGGGATTAAAATCACCCAAAAAGCAAAAAAAACCTGACATCGTATATCTAAATGCATAAACGTACATGTGAGAAAAACATGGTATTTGACAGTGCATTTTCAATCATTCTCATTATATTAATAATCATCCCTCACCTGTTGAGTTCCTCCTCCTCTTGCGGTAGCTGCCCAGTATGGCTCTAGGAGAAGTTGCTAGACTCTGTAAATTGGGAGAGGGCAGCACATCTTCAGGCTTGAACTCCGGCAGCTCTTTAAGACGCTCTTCAAAAGCAAACAGCGTCCTGCGAAAGAGCAAATATAGTTGTTACAAAATGAAATAATAAATGACACATTGAATCATGTAAAAAGATAATACAGAATAATGTCACATAAATCAGGGCTCCAGAGTAAATGTGACCAAAAATATTAATTTGCAAGTTAAGTTTTTGCTGAGGTCGCCACTGGCGTTCACTTTTTTTTATGTTCACGTGTTAAACTAAGACGATGCTCATCAAAGTTTTAATAGAATAAGGAGATTCAAACATTCCTCATCTCTGCCTAATTGCCGGCTAGAGATCAAAATGATGGAGACGTACAAAGCGAAAAGTACAAAAGTTGTAGGCTATCTATAATTTTGTACACAACGTACACAATAGTGTATAATTATTATTAATATGGCTTCTTGTTTTCAAGATCATGCTGTGTTCTGTTCATGCATGAGCTTCATTATTAGCCTGTTTGCTGCACACTTGCCGTTCAGTAATCACAATAATCTTTGAGTTTTGTTACTTTCTAACGAACAAAGTATCCGCTTTAACATTCTGCCAAATTCATAAAAGAAATTTTTAAAAACATAAAAAATTCATTTTACTTGGGCAGCTCTTTAAAAGGTCCAAATACTGCATTTAATTAAATTTACCTTGTAAATAGTGAAATGAAACTCTTTCATTGATATTTGTGTATTGGAAATGTTTTTGGTTGACATTTAGACATATCGGATTGTCTATATTTAAAAAAAATATTTAAACTACAAAATGGATTAAAATGCTGATAAATACAAGAAAGGATTATGGGACAGTATGACTGAAAATGTCAAAATAAAATCACATTTATTCTGTGGCACCTAAAAAAATAATTTGGGTTTTTGTCTTATAGGAGCCAATGGCTCCTTGCTGGATTGTTTTTGTCTGGAGCCCTGTTAAATAGTACTTTGTGAAAGATATGAGCAGAAATGGAGGGATGTGACTAACCAGACAAAGATGCACAAGTACAAACAAATGTGCAACAAATGGTGTCAGTTTTCACTTCCAAATTTGAAGAAAATCTTGAAGAAAATTTGTTAACTATAGCTAGACAATGGATTAATATCACATGTGGTTTGATGTCACTGCCACCTTGAATACTAAGATGTGTTCATTTTACTGTAACACAAGTATATTCAGTATATAACCTTGACCACATGCTTGCAAAGCACTGGCTATAAATATAATGCACCTGCATATTATGTTTTTTGGCCACACAGTGATACTGTTACAATGACTGTCACTGGCTTTTAACTATTGTTGTTACTATCAACTAAAACTAGTTTTTATAAAGAAATATAAATTAAAGCTAAAAAACTAATTATGAAAAACAAAATGAAATATTATAATAGTACATAAGTGGTACACTAAAAACTGCTTTCGACTGATCGTGGGCGATGCCACTCACTTATCACCAGCATCAGCGGTGCTTTTCAGTGGAGGTGGGCGAAACTTGGTCTTTTTAACTGAAGGGGGGTCAGTCTGCAAAGGGGGAGGTGGGGGGTCCAAAACAGAAGCTTCCCTACGTCCTGTCTGAAAGAAAAAAAAATGAAACAAAAAGTGATTATAGACAAATGTGCTGATCTGAACCTGCACGGTTCAGTTTCATAACAGTTTGAATTCAGTAAAGTAGGATTGTACAGCTCAGAACAGCATCTCACCTCTCGACACTCGTCTTTACTGTTGTTCTCGGCTTGAGTTTCGCTCTCCCCTTGCATTGCTCTTGCTCTCTCAGCTCTAGTCTCGTCTCTTTCACACTCTCGCTCTATTTTGACCCCTTTCTTTCCATCCTCTTTGCCTTCGCAGTGCTGACCTATTGAACAATTTGAACATGACTTTGGTCATAAGGGAGAGCAAGAACAACAGTAATGCAAATGCTTAATCAATATGTTAAAAATCTTCAAATAGCCATAACATCCATTTTGTAGGATCTTTTTCTAACATCATAAATGTCTTTATTGTTTGATCTATTTAATGCATTCTTGCTGAATTGTTAAAAAATAATCACTTAACAATATATATATTTTTTTTTTTCTTTTTGATGTACATTTATGTACTTTTTAGGTTGCATACACTTCATTTCACTTCATAATTATATGCAACTAACCCTAAACCAATCACTATTCCTAATCCTCACCTTACAATAAGTACATGTTGTTAATTATTACTGATTAATCAATGTATAATTTCTCTGACACACTTAAACTTAAAGGGCCGGTTTCCTGAAAAGGGTTTAAGACTAGTCCTAGATTAAAATAAATGTTAAGAGCTGTCTAAACTGGAAAAGGCTTGCACTGAGAT
>JAUCMS010000079.1:16977049-16995826 GCA_032357445.1 Enteromius radiatus | reverse complement strand
TAAAAATTCTTCAATGTCCTAAATTAGCAAAGGTCTAGTCCTGGCTTAATCTAATTCCTATCCGGGAAACCGGCCCAAAGTCACATTTATAACTGAAATGAATGGAGGTTACATTTACCTTTGTAAGAGTCCTCCGAACCACTAGGTGGCATCTGATGTCCATCCTTTGAGACCACCAGGTCTTTCTGTTTCTCCATCTCCTTCCTAGATTCTGGTCCTCTCTCTTTTTCCAAAGGCATGTTTACCTGAGACAGCAGCTGCGCATCTGTCTGTGTGTGTGGTTGCGCAGCACCAGCTGAGGGGGTCTTCGCCTGAGGCATCAAGGATGATGTGGAACTTGCTGTGCTCTGTGGCACGGCTGTCACTGACACAACTCCTCCGGCTAAACTGACGCTGGGGTAAATTGCGGTCACAAGTTGACGGGTGGCCGTCGAGGCTTGTGCAGGTTGTGACAATGCGCCCGGGGGTGGGCATGGAGCCAGGAGGGGTGGCTGACCTGTGGTAGAAATTTGATGATGTTTGTCATGCAGTGTTAAATATGTGTTGGGGGTTTAAAGAACTGTCCATTATAACACTCACTTGCAACAATTGGCTGAACCAAGGCCTGACCGGCTGGGGCAATTGCAGTGAAGCCAAGGGTCGCCACTGGAGATTGCAAAAAAGATGGCCCTGCAGGTGATGGGGTCTGGTGGGTGGAAGAGACTGCAGGTGTTGAACCCAATGGCAAAGGAGCAGCAACCCCAGGAGTTGACTGCACATAGGTGATCCTGAGCAACAATAGCACAGTAGACATACAGTGACTTTTCCAAGAAATGTGTCTGGATCTCTCTTAACACTCCTGTCAGAGAAATAAACTCCTAACCCTACTAAAATCAGAGGACCAACAATTGATAAAATGGTATAGAAGTGTTTTAGACAGACCAAAACAAAAAGTCCTTTCAGTACAGGTATTTACTTTCATCGTGTCGTATTCAAAACTGTAGTTAATTTCACTGAAATGGCATATAATTTCAGAATTATTTCATCATTTTCGTCCTATTTTTGTTATCAGTGACAAAAAAAGTGTTTTTTCAACTAACATATTTGTCAGTAATTCTCTTATCATTTGGTGTCCGTGGTTAAATCAGACGTTGTTCGAGGACCAACAAGGATGTTGATCCAGGAGCGTGCCCTACTTGGCACAGTCACTGGAAGGTTAGACTGTGTTATATTTCAGTGCTCAGATGTCTGGCAGCAGTTTTAAAGAGACAGTGGGCAGTAAAGTACCTTGTAGGTGGTGGCGTCAAGAGCACCGTCTGAGGAGGGGTGGGCCCAGGGGCCATGACAGTCGCCGTTGGCATAGAGACAGGAAACGAGCTGCCAGTATGCACTGATCCTCCAGGATGCACATTTGTTTGGACCACAGGCATTGGTGCAATCTGAATGATCTGAAAAGCAAAGAAGCGCATGAACCCGACACATCTGTTGCAAATACAATAAATACTTTTTGTTCCTGTACCGGGATAGTAATTCAAGCCGATCTACCTTACTTCCTGGTTGAGTCCCATTTTGAACAGGAAGGGGTGGACCCACCAGGGAAATTGGCTGCGGAGGTGTAGATCCTGTTCCGACTGTTGCCATGGGAACTAACATCTTGCTCTGCAAGACTGGGGACTGCGCTTGAACTGTGCAAAGAGATGAAAAGGACTGATATAGTAGAGACCGAGAATAGACTTGATCAACTCATTTCCCTAACACTGTGTGCATAATCCTGATCCTTGTACGCTCAGGAAACCTCATTAAATCTGATAAAAAACGTCAACAAAGCTTACATTCCTTTGGATAATTTATAGGGTTCCCACATGTTTTGAAATAAATTTCACTGACTTGCTCATGAATGAGTCATTTGTGAAGTTGTTCGACTGAGTCACTGAAAAGAACCAATTCACTCATATGTCAGATATTGGGCTTGTTTTACACAAAATGCAACATCCAGTCCAGTCACTCACAATCACAGGTTTTGCTCTGTTACACTTCTAAAACCTATAAAAATGTATATATATATATATATATATATATATATATATATATATAGCCCAGTGTCTTCACCACAATTGCACTTCCCCAAATCTCACCTCCACCTCCCGGGCTGACTCCTCCCACTGCCGGGACCGAAGCATATCTTATTCCTTGCCCCGCCCCTGAATGTACACCATTGCCCAGGCTCACATGGGTGGGTGCGGCACTGGGCAAGGTAAGTACGCTGGAGGGCTGCTGGGTCTGCTGGGAGGAGGGACTGTTGGGATTGGCAGGCAGAGTTGGAAGGATGTACTGCACTTGTGTTACGGGTTTCCCGCCACTAGGTGGCGTAATGGAGGCAGCAGGGAGGAACTGATGATGAAGCAGGGGAAGGGGTACTGCATTGTTACTAGGGGCTCCGTTGCATGGAGTAGGTTGGGGTGGGGTGATGAGCTGAACGGTGGGTTGGTTTGGGAAGGCTCCTCCAAGGACTAGGCCAGTTACTAAACTTCCTTGCCCATTAGGTTTGGGAGAAGAGGAGGGAAAGTACCCACCTCCTCCAGCTGCGCCGGCACCGAGCAATAACTTGGGTTTCCCGTCTGGAGGTAGGGTCCCGACAGCCACACCCCCATCAGCTGGCTTGCTGGCGATTGGGATAGGGGTGCTAGTAACGGGTCGAACAACATTGGTCACTACGGTGGTGGCCATCCTGACAGAGCCTTGCGAAGGGTACGTCCCTGCATCGTGCAGCAAAGCGGCGTTTATACCAGTGAGGGAGGCCGAATTAACGTGGAATGGAACCTGCCCTCCTCCACCTCCTCCTTTCCCTTCTTTGGGCCCCCCATTATCCAGTTCTGCGCCCGCCATCCCTCTCTTCTCCTTCTTCTCCAGATTCTTTTCACGCCCTTCTTCTTTGTCTTTGTTGCCAGCTGTGCCAGTCAGAGAATATGCCAAAGAGGAATGGACTGGTTGAAAGGTGCGCTGAAGAGAAACAGATCATTTGAGGCATAAGATCACTACTAAACTCTCATAATCTCATAATTTCATTCACATTCATGCTGGATTTGATGTCTGTGTTAGTTTCGTAAAACTACATAAAATCATAATTCAAATATGCAGAATACAGAATGAAATTTTAAGCTTTGGTTTTCTACAAAACGTTCATGTATGGCTTCATTGATATTGCTTTTATGCATCTAGCCAAGAACTTTGAATTCAAGCTATAATTATTTTAAGTTCATGCATTTAAGTCTCGCTTTATACAGCTCAAAAGTCATACACACTACTTTTAATGTGTTTTTATATATACATGAGAAATTTATATATGTATATATATATGGAGAGTTCATTAGCAAAAACAGATAAATGTTTTTAATAATTCGCAAAAATGTGTTTTTTTTTCATCATGCATTCCAAATAATCTCAGTCTAACTGCATTTAGGTTATTTTGACTAGGTTAAAAAATAACTAAAAACCCAACTAGTTTTTGCAAATAAACTCTTCACATGTATAGCAAAGGCATCATTTCTCTATTAACTTGACATACTACAATAACTAAAAATAAAAACTACACATATAAAAAAAAGACAAAAAACGAAACAAAATGAACATGGAATAGATAAAAATAAAAATAATTCAAAATACTGATAAAAGCTATAAGACAGTATCTTAAGCATACTAAAATAACAGGTTTAAATGACACAAGGCTGAGTAAATAACGACAGAAGTTTACATTTTGGGTGAACTATCCCTTTAAGGCAAACTATTTGTTTAGTATACAATCTAAGAGACTGAACGCTTAGAGACATCTGCTGCCTTGTGGGTATATCCATTGGCATGGAAAACCTCACGAGAAAATCCTGAAGAAATAATAGTTACTTGCCAGACAACCAAACACACAGATGCTGAAATAATCTGGCTTTAAAAATAATAACTAGATGAGAGCAAATATAATTTCTGTTGCTATGGTAATAGGGCTTATCTAATTTAAAGCATATTTCTTAACAAAGAGAACTATGGTATTGTCATCAATTAAATATAAACAGTAACCTTATTTCAGATGACATATGAGAGCTGGATGTGGTTAGGAGACAAATAACATTGACATTTTTAAAACGACGAGATTTTATAACATGTATAATCTGAAAGTGTGCTTTTGTCACTGTTTTTAATTAGATTTCCAAAGGATTTAGGAGTTTGCGTGTAGTACAGAACGTGTTTCCCTTTAAAAATGACCTAAAACTGAATGTATGACAATTTAAAAAGAGTTGAAAAAAAGTTAAAAATAGTCGATGTGGAACATATTGCTTGACATGTTGTGCCAACTACCCATGTGATGTATTAGGTGTTACCTTGCTGTCAGCTTCATCTGCATGCTCGTTTTCGTCATCGCTGTCTGTCACTCTCTCTTTACACTTCAGGTCAATGGAGCCGTCTGCAAACGAGTCTTCTGTAGGGGAATCACATGTTTAGCTGTGATACCAGGGTTTGCAAATCTCACACTCAGGGGACTGAGAGCGCACCGAGGAGATTTTTGCCTTTCCAAAATGAATTAATGATGTTTGGATGGCGGTGGTGCATCAGAGAGCACAGCGCTCGTGGGAGACACAGACTCAAGAATCAGTCAGGACTGACTAATAATGAGAAAATGAGAATGGAACGCAAAACACTTGTAAAATCAAAACCAAATCGCTGAAAGATAATCATTTTCTGATGGTGGGTACGTTCCACATATAACAGCATTTTCTACGGATCTGGAGGTTTTGGGGTCTTACGTGTTTCGAAATGCAGAAGACATAGACAGAATTACAGAATCCAGTCATAGAGATGGAATTTATTGCAGAGCTTGACTAAATCTGGATCATTAAATCAGAATCCTGATATAAAATCGTGTCTGTGAGTATAATTGGATTACATTTTAAGACACATTAAACTTTTCAATAATTACCACCGTACCACTTCAATAATACATTTGTACAACACAGAATGCAGAACAATTAAAACAGACCATTTAGAATTTCTGAAAAAAACTGCATAAATTCTATCGATTTGTTCTTCTTTGTAATTATGAAAATGTAATTAAACCATTTAAAATGGAATCCAGGCAAAATAAAGCAGATTTTTTTTAACACATCCAGACGTCTAGCATAAAAAGTAAAGCTTTCTCTTGGCAACACTTAATAATAACAGCATTAATAATACATTAACAAACATTAATGCAATATTTAATGCTTCACAGATCATTAAAGTCTGGTAGCACTTTATTTTAAGGTGTCCTTCTTACACATATTACATGAACATACTATTATAATAACTATTAGTAACCCTAAGCCAAACCCTATCCATACAGTAAGTACATGTAGTTAATTAATATTACTCAATGCTTAAATGTATAGTCACACTATTAGGGATGGGTACCGAAACTCTGTACTTTATCCGTACCGGTGCTAAACGATAAAAGACAGAATTATCGATAAGCTCTGACGTTAACGGCTCTTCTATCGGTACTGCAGAAAAAAATACATTTCCTATTTATTGCTAAATAATTGTTACCTAGCATATTTTAACCTTTTCTAATTTGCGATAAAATTAAAGACATTTTGCTGCACTTGTTATTGGCAATCTCACGTGCGAAATGTCACACAACACTAAAGCTCGGGCTTAATAGAGTGACAATGGCGGAGAAACCCGAACGATCCAAAGCAGTGGTTCTCAACTGGTTTAGCCTTAGGATCCACAGTGTCCCATGGTCATCAAGCAGTGACCAACTATATGTATATATATATTTATATATAGTTAGAAAATAAAAACAAAGCAGGACAGGGTAGTTGGCTTCATAAACAGTTATGAAAATATGTCACTGACAATAAACCTATCAACATCTCATCTGACCGCAGACACTGAATCAGGACAGTTCGTTTTTACTGATTAAACTGCATCTGACAGAAGAACGCCTTCCATGCACGTCTTTCAAACAAAAAAATCTTGCATAAAGAAACATTTATAATTACTTATGCTAGCAGTCTTCCAGAAATAACGACATAAACATTACATAAGGTCTCTCTAAATTAGTATGATATAATAATGTTAATAATTTAATAAACACACATTTTGGTTACATTAAAAATAATCATATAAATATTTAGTATTTTTTATGCAGTAGCCTAAATAAATTTTAAACATTAAAAATGCCTTTACAGTACTGCATTTACAAATAGATGGATAATAATAAACTATGCTTAACAAAAAAATGAGATAATAGAAAAGAGGGAAAATTAAGATATAAAGCAGAGCTTACCTAAAAATTAATTTGTAGTGATGAAATACATTCACTTTATTTAGTGAGGTTTTACAACTTGTATTACTTTTAATCCCAAACACAGTTAACTGATTTATGTGAATGCGTGCTAATAAAACAAACATTAGCCAAAGCTGATTGTTTAGCTGCATTTTGCCACTTTTTTGGTTAAAGCTGCAGTTAAACACTGTTAGTTTTTTATTATTATATATAATTTTTAATATTAAAAGCACAACAAAAAGTACCGATAAGAGTACCGTTAAAGTACCGGATCGATAAGTGGTATACCCATCCCTACACACTATATCAAAGACGCGCTGGTGCATAATCAAAACGAGCCACGGTGATGCTAAGGAGTTCTGGATGTTTGCTAGGTAGGGCTTCACTGACATACTAGGCAAAACCGCAATATTGTGTAGCTTGTCAGTTGCACAACTTTATTGCTATTATGTATTTCTTACACCATTTACCTGTCTTCTAACGGCTAACGAATCACATTCACAGAAAATCACTCGCAAAATGAGTTGGATACGATGCACGTTATTTACCTATGACATCATCATCCCCCTCTTCACAGATCACCATAGGCTCTTCATCACTGGTCACATCCTCACTCAGTCGTCGAGGGCGAGCAGAAGCACGGGGATGAAAAAGACCCATGCTTTCCAGCGCTCTCTCCTTCTCCCTCCTTTCTAGGGTATGCACAGCGCTCTGGGAAAAGGCGCGAGGCCGCTGATTCTGACCTCCCATTGATCCTGCGTGACCGTCAGGCTGAGGTGAAGTCCAACTGGGCCCTGCTCCTTTGTGGTCTGCCCCCTGAGATGTGGAATGGGCCTCTGGGGAAACAAAGAAGGTTAATTCAACATCAGTTGTGTTTCACACTACTATGCACTCATAGTTTCACAAGACCAACAAACGCCCACGCATATAAACAAACTCCCACACGGACCTGTGCTTTCAGACACGCTGCGCTCGCGAGCTTCTTTGGCCCCTGGAGTTCCCCGGCCCTCAGACAGGGACTTCCTTCTGTCCTTATTACACCATTTCCAATCAGGGTGAGCTCGGAAATGAGCCTCCTTCACCTAAGAGAAGGAGCAAAACCCTAGTGAAACATATATATATATATTCTAAAATGCTTCTGTAATACATTTATTTCATGCTAAGTGTACTACAAATACATTTACATATTTATGTACTTAATTAAAATAACCTGAAATTATACTTTAGGTACTAAACTGGCATACTTTAAGTCTGTTAAACTGGAACAAGCTGAAATCCAACTAAAGATATACTGAAGTATATTTGATTGTGCTAAACTTGAACTATTGCAAATATACTAAGGTACATTAAATCATATTTTAGGCTTAATATTAAGAAATGTGCATTTTAAATAAAAGAAGTGCTCCAAATAAAGTTTATATTATAATTTTTATATCACTGCATCTTGAGCTATTTGTCAGTAAATATGTTAATAGATCTGAATTATAGTTAGTATGAAATAAATGCATTCTTTATCACTTTTTTTACTAAGTTACTAGTAAGTTAATAATAAAATAAAAGCCAACTTTTAGATCATGCACCAATTTCTAATCTCTATACATGAAAGTAATTTTTTTAAATCTGTGAACATTTAATTTAATACATTTGTAATCACTATGGTATTACTAAATGATGAATTATTAATTTCGATAACAATACACTACATCACACTACCATTTAAATGTTTGTGGTCAGATTTAAAAAAAAAAATAATTCATAACTATATTTATAGTAATTTAAATTAAAAGCAGCACAACTGTTTTTAACATTGATGATGACAATAATAATAATCTTTGTTGAGTACCAAATCAGTATATTAGCATGGTTTCTGAAGAATCATGTGACTCTGAAGACTACAGATCACAGGATTTCTATTTCACAATATTTCAGTTTTAGTGTTTTTTTTTTAATGAGAGAAAAACATTAAAACAATTTGAATGATACTAGTTCATACTGCCGTTAAAATGGCCCTCAACCATCCAGCTCTGCAGACATTTGCATCTACAGTCCATACTGTATATGGACCACTGTAAAACTGATATCAGTCTATCACTAATTCAGATGCAAAGTCACGTTTTAACTCAATATTATGTCCTAATTTCAAAGGAAAGACAACAGATTGGCATGACATCTCTCTCTTACGCAGCATTTGTACCTGGAAGGCAAGGTCATGATACTTCTGCTTCTCTTTGGGTCCCAGCGCGTACCACCACTCTCCCAGTATTTTACTGACAGTACGGTTGTCCTGGTTGGGGTGTCGCTGGTGAACAAGCGCACGGTGCCTCTTACTAAAGATCATAAATGCGTTCATTGGCCGTCGGATGTGGTCCTTTTCTCTCTTCGTGGTTTGAGAGAGAAGAAAGAGAGATTGGAGACATAACAAGTGGGTAATTTTTAAGCACTCACTAAAAGTGAGCTGGCGGGGCTGTCTGGTGATACTCAAAGGAAGCTCAGCAACTGATACAATTTTTAAAAAAGGACACAAACTTACCTTCTTGTCCCCGTCTTTTGGGAGTGCACTGAGAGACTGTGTGCGCCTTTTCACTGGGCTGGTGGATGGAGCAGTGTCTTGAGTTGGGAAAAAACTATTTAAAAAAAACACGTTTTTTTTTTTTACAAAAAAATATTTCTCCCATAATGTGTGTATAATACATTTCCTAACAAAGCCATTTTTATAATATTGTAATGTAAATGTTTGCTGTCATTGACAAGAGGTGAGATGCAAACAGATATTTACAGGTCGTCAGCATCGCTCTCTGTCTCGCTGTCACCTCCTCTCTCCACGGGTGGGTCTTCAGCAGCAGGAGGGGGGCAAGACGGGGAACCTCTCTCTGGTGCTGGATGGTCAGCAGGTCCCTCAGTCACAAGGGCAACTCCACAGCGAGGTTCTGCAAGTTTATTTAGTTTCATCAACTGAAGACATATACTCTAAATGGGATTTTATGTATATTCTATTCAGTATCATACCAGAAAATGTCGCAGTGTCAAATTATAATGCTCATATGTTACCTTTGCTCTGATTTACAAGCATTTGGCCATCTGCAGGCTGCATGGACATTTTTGGCTGGCTGGTCTCCAAAAAAGGTACCAACGAATGCCACGCGAACACTGGCACAGAGCGAGGCTCCACGTTGGTCCAAACTAAATGCAGAAACAGACAAAGCTATTATATATTGACATGACTCTTACGGAAAACCTACAGCCTCTCTATTCTCTTAGGAGGGAACTAGTGAAAAGGCACCTTTCTGTTAATGAAAGCCATTCATGTCTGTGTTTCAGTGATTAATGAAACAAAGATAGTGTGTAACTGTCCTGTGCATCTTCATTCCAGGGATCTGTATCTCTCAGAGTACTCATCAGAATCAGGGCGGTCCAATCACCCTCTAGCCGAGCATGTCTGGGCAAGTTCCCGTGTATCATTTCAGACATGCTGCAACTGTCTAAAGAAATACTGACCCTGAAAGCACAGTGCATTCTTCACTACACACACCCAAACACACCTGCTGCTGACCAGCATACCAAAGTCACTCTGAACCCCCCCCTTACTTTTACAGTTTGTCAGCCTGAGAGGAAATAGAATAGAGTCCTCCAACTTCCAAAACAGCATATTCTGGCCTGCAAACTTTCACTTTTGTAAAAAGTAAACTATCAACAAACTGTGCAATAAATCAATTTGAATAGAACTGCCTAGATAATTGTGCACTGGAAGAATCTGATAAACCATTTTTAAAAATACACTGAAACTGACTTTGTTACTTTGGGAAATTTAAACATAGTGTATGAAAGTATTAATTTCTTTTAAAAGTGCTTTTGAATCATAGTCAACAAATAATATACAGTTAGCAGCACACTCACATTCCTAATTTATTTGACTTGCTTTAAACGGTTGGTGGTTATAGTACTCAATAATTTACAAACGTTATTGTTCTAACTGGTTTTATTCATCTTTAAGGTTTCTTACCAGTGCCAGGCCGTCCCATGATGATGTCTTTGCGAGGAGCAGGGTGAGGGGACTCGGCTGGCAGGATGAGGGGCAACAGAGCAGTGGGTGAAGGATGACAAGCCACAGGCTGTGTCAGAGCACCACCTGCATCTGCAGGCCCACCTGACTTCCTCTCTTGCTCTTTACCTCCTGAGCCAGATAATGCAAGGGCAGGTCCAGTGGTTGCATTAGAGGTGGACACATTCAAACCGGCAGAGTTTGAATGGGCAGGATGTCCAGGAGCCACAGGCGTCAATGACTGAGAGGAACTCACCAGGACTAAGGTGGGAGCAGGATTGCGAAGGAGAACGGCTCCGTTGGTGGCTGCGCCATTTATGGGCACAGGGGCCTGGAGGCCTACGGCATGGTGAGGGGGCTGGCTGTGTTCCCTAGAGCGCGAGCTTGCTCTACGGCTCAGGGGACCGTCGCTGAATTTTGCCAATGGCACATCTGGGTTACGAACAATGACAGGAGAATCGCGTAGGGGAACAATACGACGTGAGCTGGGATCCTGTGGAAGTGGTGAGGGTGGTGTGGGAGAAACCAGCATAGGGGGTGGAGTGGAAGCGGCAGAGGATGAGGGTCGGCTTGTGACGCTCCTCTGTCGAGGAAATGAGAGAGATGAGGGGGTAGTAGGCTGGCTTTGAGGGGACAGAACCCTGAACGCTGCTGCGTTGAGGCTGAGGCCGGGGTCATTGAGTTGGGGATCAGATTTCGCATAGTCTGATGCACTGGGCAGCGGGGGTGGAGGGACATCCAGCTTACGTTTACTGGGACTCATGGGTACGGTGAACGTCAGATTGGTCTGAAAAGTGGGGACGATGCCAGAGATGTGGCGCTCACGTTCTGCGCTGGGAGTGCCAGGGATTTTCGTGCCACTGAGGTGGCGAGGGCGGCGAGGAGTCAGCGGTGCTGTGATGGGGCTGAAGTTAGCTGGACGGAAGCCAAATAACGTGGGCGAGGGGGACGGCGCAGGTGAAAACGGTGACTGATTTGATACGGGTGAGAATGAGGGCGTGCAGGAGCGTGAGCTGCCAAGTGAGACCAGCATATTTGCAGCCTCGCACTCGTCAAAGTCAAAGCGCGACATGTCACGTGGCATGTCTTGTGGCATAAGAGAAGTCATCACCAGACGTGGTCGAGAGTCCCCACCACGGCTGCTGGCTTCACTGCTGTCTCTTGAGTTGTCGTCCCAGTCATACTCGCTGCTGGTGCGTCCACCTAACCGAAGGTCAGGTGTGAGGGTGCCTGTGCTACTGGCGCCACTCCTGTCTCGGCCAACCCCGCCTCCGGCTTCCATCTCTTTGGTGCGCATGGAGAGATGTCGCGAGCAGTAGCCACGCCTCTGCGACTCCTTCGAGCAGCCTTCACGTGAGCACAGTCTGCGCCACTGCTTGCCGTTGAACTTCTTGCGAATGCCTGTCGGGGTGCACACCACATCGCCTTTCTTGTACTTCTGTTGAGCGGCCGTGAGGGGTGTGCGGGAACGTGACGAAGAGGACGAGGATCCGGAGCCACCCCCTGAGGCACCATGCGAGTTGGAGCTAGGCGTCTTGTCCAGGGAGCCTCGAGAAGAGCTTGGGGGCAAGGGAGGAAGCTGGGATGTGGAGGAGATGACTGCCGCACCTGTGGCTGAATCCAGGCCCAGGAGCATAGGAGGGTGATTTGGGTGAGGAGCAAGGGGCAGGTGGGGTGCAATAGGGGTGCTGAGCCCTCTCACCACAGAAAGGTGAGGGCTGAGGTAGTTTGGTTTAGAAAGAATGGGCCGATGCTGAGAAGGAGCCCCCAGAGCTTTGCTTCCCATAGCAGTGATGCCTCCATCCCTTAGCTGGCTAATACAGCTGACTTCCAAGTCCACCCCATCTGGGGCGGACGAATAAGGAGGATGATGCTTTTGCCTCTCTCTCTCCCTTTCTCTCTCTAAGTGCCTATGCAAGTCTCTTTCCTGATCCTTCTCTCTGTGATGTTCCCAGTCTCTGTTCGGGGTCACACTGAGTACAGATGTGATGGCAGTGTTAACGACAGAAGACGAAGAATGGGGTGAGGCGAAAGGTTGAAGCAAACTCTGAACAAACGTTGGCCTAGTCAGTTGATCCACTTCCATGTCCTCTCTTTCCTCCCACTCTCGCTCTCTTACCCTCCTACCATCAATCCCCGGCTCTGCTGGCTGGGGCGGCTCTAAGTCCCACGGAGGAACCAGGAGGCGGAGATTTTGTCGTGAGACCCAAATGGCCTGAGCCCTTCCATCGTCTTCTACACCCCTCCTGTCCGTCCTCTCATCAGAACGATCCTCCCGTAGCTGTACACGGTATGGGAAAGAGACAGCTGGGTGTGGATCTACTTGAGTGACTATACCTTCTCTGTACCACTGTTGCACTACCTCGATGCCCTCGTCACTTCCTCCGAAGGGGATGCAGACTCGTGTGCCTATAGCCACAGGGGCCACCCCGGGAGGTGACGCATCTAGTATAAGGTCAACAGAATCACTAGCCACTCGAAATGGGTACTTGCATATGGTCTTTTCTCCATTTAGTTGCACCTCCACAATTCCATGCTCCTCGCTAACCCTCCGCACAACTCCAGTGCGAAACACACCAGACATTTCACGGCCCCGATCATGAGGCCAGCCTTCCCCTAATCTGGGACCTTGTCGGGCCAGAACTCTCTGATTTTTGAGACCTTTAGCCAGGACCCCGGCTAGACCAGATGACAGGCTTTCCTGCGAGGACATCGAAGTGCTATGTGCTTGTGGCTTTTGGGAGTTGGAGTGAGAGTCACGTCTTGAAGCTGTCACTTCTACGTCGGCCGAGTGTTCGCTGGCTGTGTCGGTAGAGGAGCAACGCTGTGGGCTGGATGCACTCTGCCCGTCCCTCTCTCTGCACTCGCCTGCAGTACTGCTTATAGGCCCAGTTACATTGTTGTGTCCGTACCCAGTGATGCTGTCCTCAGCCAGCTGGCTTTGACCGTGTAGGTCTGTGTGTGCAGCAGAGGCAGCTGGCAGGCCCTGACTAGCACCACTTCCGTTATGAGAGCTGCTGCTGCTCTGTGGGGGTGTGCTGGGAGTGCTGGCGTTGCCATGGTTTCCAGCACAGTGCTCCGAGGTGTACTTCTTCTTGGGCACACGGGCCTTAAAAGTGGCTGTCTTGCGACTGCTCGAAGGGTTGGGGCTGTTGCTGGCGCTGGTCGTGCTACTGTTGCTGTCACTCTGTGTTCCACCAGACTTGGAGCTCCCGGGGCATTCCTCTGTCTTTCCAAAATCCACTGCTATACTGAGGACCCCCTCCTTTTCCGGAGACCCGCTTCTTCTCAGTTGCCCTTCCTGTGATGAGTCAGAATTTGAGGAGATATGTCTCTTGGGAGAGGTAGGTGAAATTTGAGGTTTTTCCTCTGTTTCTCTCTTCTCTTCTTGTGGGCTACTGTCTGCTGTCCTCCTCTTAGCTCCCTTGGCGCGAGTGGATGGGGGCGACCGTCTTTCCTGTTTTTTAATGGGCTTCATCTTGTCTTGCTCTAAGAGTCTCTAATCCTCCTGATTTCCTGTGAGTCCCAGCCTATCAATATCTTCTACTCTGTTTCCCTCTTGCATCCCGCCCCTTCTCTTTTTCTTCAGTTCTTGTCCAAGCCTCTTCCTGTTTGCGCCGTCCTTTCCTTCTTAAATTAGAGCCTGCAATGAGACACAGAACATGAGATGGATCAGTTTGTAATACAGCACTACAATTCTCATTCTCATACTCGTATATAAAACTGAATATACAAGCAAAAACAAGTTAGTGCACAAAATAAAGTTTTACGTTTAGTGTCTAATCTCATAAAACATCTTCATTGCTGTGAATTTATATAACATAGCATTAAAAAGTGGATATAACACGACTTAATACAAGAAAAATTGACAACGACAGAACACAAAGAAAAATGCTTGCCCAGACAAGTCACACACACACTTTGGTTTTTTGGCTGGATCAGAGGAGGCGGGGGAATTCCTTGTTCAGTGGTATTTCTGTGACTCTAAGGCTCTCTCTCACTCGCTCTTTCAAATGACCTTTTTGCATTCGTTACAGAGGCAATCCACCCCTACAGTCCTCACTTCCTGTCACAGCACTACAACATCTCAATGTAGAATACTATCCTTACACATTACACATTCTATTCTCCTACCAAACCACCCTTTTCTTTACCATCCAGACTTCTGTTTAAAACCCACAGATAATGTTATCAACATTAATGTTTGCATAAATATATTTAGAGCCTTGGATATACTTTCTACAACCCAGTTTAAATACACCCTACAGACTACAAATAATTCGGTATAGTCAAATGACAATTAATTTAAGCTTTGAATATCTCAAAAAACTGCAGGCAGGTTTTATGACTATAAAATACGACTGACTGGTTTTTATTAAATTACAGATGTGCATCTGATATATATTATGATTAAAGATCAGAACATGAATGACCACTTTTGATAAGCCAGTGCATGCTGCAATTGATGAAGATGTAACAGATCGTTTTAGGTCCGCAATGCAAAACTGTCCCATTCTTGTGAGCAGAAACCACAGTAACCACACTGTCATTTGCACTGTAAGATAGGTTTGCAAGCAATATGCAAATCTAAGATATGCAGTATATAAACCTTCAGTAAGAAAATTCCATCATAAAATAGTTTACTAAGACCTGCTATGACTTTTATTGCTTGGTCATGTAGGTGAGTAAAAGTTTTGGGTCAGTAAACTATTGTAGGGCATACAAGATTACATGAAATGCAAATAATGAAAGGTTCTATTTAAAAGGGAACTTTATTCTGACATCACTTTTTAAAAAAAAACATTTCTGTATGGTAATAGAGATTGCATGCCCATACATACCATCACTACTGTATTGTTTGAGCTTTTTTTAAATCTAATGTTCATAAAATAAAGATGTTTAATATTTTACAAACACTGTATTAATTAATTAATGTATTTTTATATATGTTTTATAATTACATAATAATAAGTAGTAGTAACTGTCAACTCTGCGTGACACATCGTGTCATGTGATGTCAACATGGCAACGCCCATAAGGTGCCGACCCGCTTCATATAGGAAATGTATACAACTTTAATGATTTTTGTAACTCACACTATAGAGGATGACACCAGCAACATCAAGGTTATGGGTTTGATTCGCAGAAACTGATAAAATGCATACCTTGAATGCTATATGAGTCACTTTGAATGAAACGTCTTCGAAATACATTGTCAATTAAAAACTTTTTGAACTGGTCAAAAAAAAAATATATATATATAAAGTTAATATGCAATGCACAAAATATGTCATTTAACATTCTCGGCCTGGCCACTGCACTCACTGACCCTTCAAGTAATTATAACAACTCAATCTCATAATGACTCGCCAAACGCACAATGATAAATGTTCCCATGCAACAGCAAGCCTCCAAATAAACACAAATGTCATGAAACAAAGTAAATGCCCTGTTTCCCATCAACAATGGGGCTGCTGTCGTCGACTTGCGAAAGTTTTGCTGAGTAGTACACCGCCGTATCTGTGTCAAGCGCTTTTATTGGTCGTAGTGCCCTACTCTACGCTTACAACCACCTACGACACAGTCGAGTGGCGTAGGCCTCCTCCATAACACAAGGCCGCAGAGCAGTTTCCCGACTCCCTAAGGCTTCTGAATCGAGGGCGATGGTGCCCGTATTATTAAATATGAGAAAAAAACCAATAATCCTTCTCAAATAGGTGCGCTTATAGGGTATACTTATGAAAACATCCGAATAAAATTTACTGAATGCAACTGAAAAGATATTAATATAATATAGTCAAGTTTAAGGAACAAAATAATCGCGTTATCTTTCTGTACAAAAACTATGGATCTAAGCGGTGACAGTTCCTGAAAGATACTGGAATACACAAAAGCAGTTGGTTTAAGCTGTAGCTGTTGTGTCACACAAATATTTTCAGGAAAAAAAGTTTTTAGGCTGACTGTGCACCTCCACCCCTCCCTTTCAAATGTGTGTGTATGTTAAAATGCTTACTCCGCCATTTTATACAATCCACTGAGAAAAATTTAAACAAATGACGGCGAAACATTGTAGATGGATCCGCGACGTAAAGGCAAAACACAGCATTAAATATATAGGCAGATCACTGCAGTACTGCAGATGAAAGGTTTCAACTCACCCCGTGAATATTTACAGTGCCGTCGAAATGGTGTCGATGCGAAAACCAAGCCTAAAAAAACACGGAATCCACGAGAAAGCTTTTGCAAAGAGTGTTTTTCTTCCGCAAATGAGAAAAAGTCCAGCCGTTGAGGTTCCAGGGTACTCTACAGTCGCAAAATGGTGAATGAAGCACTAAGCCTTGACAACCAGCGCCTTCGGCCAATCAGCGTTCACAAAAGGGTACAGTAGCCTATCAGTTCTCAGGTAGCGGTGGTGAGGGCGGAGTCATCTGTCAAAGTCCCGTTGACCGACAGGTCGTTCGGACCAATCGCGCTATGGGAAAACAAGAAACAGCTGGTCGATCCTGAAGCTGCATCAGCCAATGGGATTCAAAGGGAGGGGCAGCCGAAGGGAGTAGGTGGGCATTTAGAGAAAATTAACAATTTGCGGTGTCTAAATGCTTTTGTAGTGTATTTCAGCAAAGCGTTATTGCAAATGTGAAATAAAAGAGAAAATATGACTGAATAAAAAAAAAAAGTACGAGCCAGTATAAGTAAAAAAAAATAATAATAAACTTTCAGCTGGACATTTATGAATTGTAAGATCGCAAAAAGCCTAGTTATTTGGTTAGTCTCAAGTCGCAAGTCTTGTTTATTTATATAGCCCTTTATGCTACTGTGTAGGCCACATTGAAAGTATATATCGTTTAATTTAAAAAACGTTTAAATTGATTATAAATGCAAACAAGTATTTTACAGTGTTTTTATATAAATAGCACAAACATGCGTACACTTGCAAATGAAGTGTCCTTTCTGTTTTTTATTTACGTTAAAATCAGCCCTGTTGGAAAATCCCACTAAAACTGGTAGCTGTGCGCTTTTCAAACAGGGATGACATCGCATTCAATAATAAACAGGAAGGAAACTCACTTCCAGGCCTGAGTACGCTTCATTCACTTTAGCATTCAAAAAAGAAACCCGCAAAAGTAAACCAGACACAACAACTTCAGCGATTCTTCTTTCATTTTACACATTCTATACCTTCACGAATCCAGCCAATCGCTGAGGCTCGTTCAGACTACTTATGACGTCAGCGGCAGTCTTGAGCCCGCCTCCCGTCGGCAGCGTCATCAAATCGACCTGTGATTGGTCAAGCTGCAGGGGTCTCCAGACCAATGACCAAGCCATGTGATGAGCTCATTATGCCTGTTGCCATCACTGCAACTAAATAGGAAGGCTTGGAAGTAAATTAGTCTAAATTGAGGAATTAAAATGCACTGCCACATCGTGTAGCAGATATAGGTTTCTGCATTGCAAATTCAGTTTTAATGCGATTTTATCATTGTGGGTGGCCTCCTTTGAGCCATGTTTGAATACATGTGGGGTTTCAAGGAATGCAATTGGTTGTGTGTGGAGCTGCATACTATGGAGATGATCTGTTTATGCATCACGGCTCAGCTGGACCGCCACGCACTCTGCATGCAATTATGACATGCAATGGAAAATTGCATAACGCGCACACACACACACACAAACACACACTTAAGCACTCAGTCATCCACACAGAGACGGTAATCTCTTAGCACACGCCACACCCTGTTGTGTTGTTCTGGTAAAGAAGTCCTGGCAGTCCTTGACGTTCGATACAGATACGTGAGAACTTGTGTGTCTTGTGTAAGGTTAACATTTAACTACGAGAAGAAAAAGTTATGTCAGAGCTCAAAGGCCAGTTTCGGCCTGACCTATAAAGCAAAGTGAAAACGAAAGGGAAAGGCAGGCCGAAGTGTAGCAGATTCAGTCATAATGAAAGTTTCAGGTTGACTGATAAGCTACACACTTTGCTGGAGATATTATGAAGTACAAAGAAAAGATATGAGGCCTTCAGAATAAAAGGGCCAATTTGAGTTTGAAGAGAAAACAAACAACCGCTCTGCTCTGACCTATACACAAACACAAGAAGCACAGAGTCTGACTGAGAATGTAAAAAGGCTTAAGATGGCATAATGAAAAACATAACATTTTAAAATGAATATCATAAAATGTATCATTACAAAACTCACATATGAACACACTCTACAGTCAACTTTCTTAAGCAAGTGCACACACTCACACACACACACACTCACACATATATGCATACATACAAACTATATATATATATATATGTGTGTGTGTGTTCAATAGTGCAATAGTAGGGTAATTAAATTAAATTTTAAAAGTAGTTTAATTATGTATATATATATATATATATATTAGTGCTGGGCAATGATTAATCGCGATTAATCGCATCCAAAATAAAAGTTTT
>JAUCMS010000079.1:16924960-16976949 GCA_032357445.1 Enteromius radiatus | reverse complement strand
ATTATGTAAAGAAAAACTTTTATTTTGGTTGCGATTAATCGCGATTAATCATTGCCCAGCACTAATATATATATATAAAGAGTTCATTTGCAAAAACAGATTTTTTTTTTTTACAATTTTTAAAAATGTTTTATTGTTTTGATTATTGAAAATTGTTAGTAACAAAAACAATGTATGTGTGTATATATATATAATTAAACTACTTTTATTTAAAATTAATATTTAATTATTTGTAAAATATTTATTTAGGCTACAGAACAATCTTCTATACAACTGCATTATCTCCTTTGTATTTTCTGCTTCTTTTGGATATATTTCAAGAAAGTCAAAGGCCTGTCAGTGTCAATCAATCAATTTCAATGACACAAATACACACTGTCTCTTCAAAACACACAAACAATCACAATCAGAGACAAATTAGGCCTCCTTGTTATAACCAACCACTTGTTCATAGTGACTGATTTTCCAGCAAAACTTAACCTTTGACCTACTCTTACCAGGTCAACGAGCCCTCACAGCAAGTGTCCCGGCTTCACTGTCAATCAAGCAGTGTGTGACTCCAACTCCTCCACCCCCAACTCTTTTGTAAAACATTTTAGTATTTCAGATTAAAGAGAGAAAGCAGACTTATATGGTGTAAAATTAACAAAATAAAAAAAATTATTTATGGTTCCTGCACTGAATACCATGGTACATATTGCGTTTGTGTGTTAAAATATGTTATCATAGACAGAATTGTGGCTATTAGAACACTAACATTACCCATTTTATAATAATAAATTATTTAATACATGAAAAATAACAGCATTTTGGGGAATTGGTTAGTTTGAATTTGTTGATTTCTGTCATATACATAATCACACACACACACACACATATATATATATATATACACACACACACACACACACACACATCTTGTTGACTGTAATCAAACATGTTGATACTTAAAGTTTGCTCAAATTTTGATTTAAACTTTAAACTAGTATTTTAAAACCACTTCGAAATAAACCCATGGCAAATTAGCTTTCTAGGCTGCCCTACATATTGACATCAACACTGAACTGCTCTGAAAGATAAGGAGCTTCATTTTTACTCAGAGAAGATATGAACATTAGCTTAAAGGTGACGTGTTTCTGCACCACTAGCGGTGTCAAACGGAATCGCAAAAACAGCGATTAATCATTACTACGAGAGTGGCTGACTTACGAGACTTTGCACATTAAACCAGAATAGGAAACATCTTAAACGACAATACGCCTTTAAGAGCCTCGAGAAGCGCTTCTGAACAAAAGTGAACGATGGCACTATTTTAGCAGCAGAGGGCGCTGTTTTACAAATAATTCCAAGTGGATAAAATCCTCAAGATCTAAGTTCTTTTCTGCACGGTACGTTGTTAACTAAGTTCAGTCAAACTCAGGAAAGTTTTTAGTATGCGTTTGATTCCAGGTTTCTCTCTAAAATGAAAGATAGCCGGCTAACAAACACTGTCTAGTTTGTGGAGGAACGTTAGCATTAACGGTCTTCCAGTGGCGTGCATTTCCAGTTCATTAGGAAAGCAAATCCTGATTTTGCATCTCGCTTCACTTCAAACAGGATCTGGAATAACAGCCCTTGTTCTTTTGTGTTTGAAACTGAAACTACAGAAGCATAACTGGAGAACACAGGTAACACGAAAAGACCTTAAACATGGCTGTGTATGTGCGCGCGCATACAGGCCTGGACTCTTGTTTACCAACTTTTAGAATCACTATCCTAACCACTCCAAGAATACTATAGTATTACTGTGGTATGTTAATGTAGAACTATGACAAATAAAACATAGGCCTATCAGTTTAGTGAAAATCTGCCATTCTGAGTTAGTTGTAGAATAAATTAATGAGATAATATCTGTATATTATTAGTTATACGTTTAGGGTTTGATGTTTAATAGACGGTATATAATGAAAATATCGAAATATTACTTTTAGTTGCATTTGCTTACAAGACACAATCAACAGAGAAAAATCTGGAGAGTGTAAATGAAGGACAAGAAACCCAAGATCCGTTTTTACCTGTTTTAATGAACCCTGATTACAGTTTTAATTACAAGAGCAAAAGAAACCACATGAGAAACTAAAGTATACATGGTTCCTTGTAACGTCAAGTTTTGTCTCTCTTTACAAAGTATTACATAACCGTTGAGAGACAGATGGAAAGCTTTAAGAAAGAAGCATAAGGAGAAAGACCTTAGAAATAATTGTCTTTTTCTTACATCATCCCCTCAAAATGGAAAATATATATTTATATATGTACACAACCAAAAAAAAGACCTTAAAATAAAAATGTGATCGCATAATATCACCCTCCCTCTTCACCTGGTTTTCTTAATTACAACTAAAAACCAGCAATAATACAAAGCCAGAGCACTTTTATATCATGGTATCAAAGAGGGTAGAGGAATACGCTTTATTAAAATGTCCATCTTGACAGGTTAAAATCCAGGTAAGGTGTACAAACGAAATACCAGCAATAATGTCAACATTAAAAATGATAAATGGTAATATAAACAATAAAAGGTATAATAAAACAGCACTGTTTATATTGAATAGAGAGCGAGAAGAAAAAGAATTTTCTAACAAATAAGGCAGCTGTCAGTTAAAATACAGATACTGAACCGGTGTAAGGCCGCCAAACAAACTCCAAAAAAGTAAATAGAGGGAAAAAAATGAGTGTTAAGTGTGTCAGGTCCTATACTTCCTCCTTAGATGAGGGCTAAGAGGCTGAATATCCGCTTTCTAGTTGTCAGTTAGGTGAAGTGGGGACGTCATTGACTACGAAGTCCCTGCATTTTGCTACAAATGGAGCTGGCTGTTGCCAAACACTAAGCCAATTCGATCTTGATCATCGTAGATAAAGGACAGCCTCCTACAACTAAAACACTGCAGAGAGACTGAGATGGAGAATGCAAATGCGACGGGTCGAGTTAAAACTATACGTAGACCTTATAAGGCCAAGGACAGCTGTGCCATTCAGGGTTCTCAAAGATTGGTCAGTTGTGTTTAACTTTGTCTATAACAACACTTTTCTGTCACAGTAAAGCACTGCAGGGCCCTGAAACTAAACATTCTGCCGACATAGCTTTACTATATAGATTTACCTTCTGAAATATAATTTGTATCAAAACCAGCGTTTGTTCTTTTATCAAATATATACGACTATCGTGCAATAAAGTGAGAATATATGGACTCTAAATGCAAATCTTATTTAGGATAGTTTCTTCTAAGGTACAAAACTAAATAAGGCATTAAAAGCAGTGTTTGAGGTCGTGTTTCTAAGGCCTCTCCTGTATTTCAGTTTGTACGTGTCGATAAAGCAACCCATTGAAAAGCACTGGGCGGTTAGTCTTCCATAAAAAGGCACAAATATTTGTTCATTTGAAGGCTTTATATTCAAAGATTACCTGTTGGATAGAGGAAAGGGGTGTGGGGTGGTATGCCTGAGATTTACCGTCAACAAACCAAGAAGATCTGCGTTCTTTATAAAACGGCAGGGTGTACAGGATTGTTTAAGTGGTTTTAGGGAGGATTACAAGGCTAAAACCATAAAGCGCCCTCTGATACCTTGCCCCAATGTTCCTATTACGTTCCCTCAAGGTTAAAACTGCATTATAACAAATAAATAAGTTGGTGAAGGAATAATCATATGTGATCTACAATTTGTCATCCAGCTGGTGGTCATAAAGATGGACTTACATATATAAAACAAATCCCCCAATGTATATACATGTGTTAAGATACGTTAAGAGGTTGCTTGAGTGGTCCCGTCGGCCGGCTGAGCTTGCTGAACAGCTAGGAAAGTGTCCGGAGCCGGCCAGCTTCAATGGCTCTGAAGGCAGTGACATGAAGGGCCTGGTTCGAGAGCGAAAGGCAAGCTGGTTCTGCAGAAAGTCTGGGACTGAATCTTGGTATGCAAAAAAAGAAAAGAAAGAGCGTCTGTAAATCGCAAAGTCTGAGAACTATAAGTCTTGAGGTGGTGCCAGCATCCTTTCTGCAATTTTCACTTCATCCGAGAGTGTCTGTTTAAATAAGACGATGTCCACTTGCCTGTGACCATATGACTAAATTTCATGGGCATGAAAGACAGGATCTAAAAAAGAAAGAAAAAATCTTTACCCATATTTTACAGGGGTGCATCAACGCCCAGTTTAGGCACTTCTGTAATCTCTTGATTTCCCCCCCCCCCCCTCAAGTATTGGGGTTGATCCCTACATCCTAACGGAGAGCTTCTTGGGGAGAAAAAAAAGTGTCCAAGTGTCTAAGAATACCAGTGGGATGATGTTAGTCTAACACAGCAAACGAGGAGGAATGGGTTCGGTTGGCTAAACTTGGGAAAGGGGCCTTGATACTTAAAATGCATTTCAAAAAAAGTCAGTATCAATCATTTTTAGTGTTGCAACATTTTGAAGTAAGTGAACCTGCATGTACAGAAGACGCATCTGAACATGCTGAATGGATGGTCTTCATGTAACTTTTGAGAGCAGCGGTTGCCTTCAGCTCTTAAGGAGGACTGCTCGTGTTGGTAAGTCTATATGTTTGACCATGTCTTCTTCAGCAAATGTTGTTTTCTAAAGACAGCTGTGCTGTGGCCCGCTGCAGCTCAGAGCTCACCCTCCTCTGGCCCGTCCCCAGGGGTGCGGCCAAAGTCTCCGGACTTTTCCGCTCTCCATTTTCCTCCCCCAGTTTAGGCTCCATCTCCTGGGTAAGTTCCTCCCTCTCTGCCCTGCTCTTCTTGTCCTCAGCCTCTTCGGTTCCCGCCTCCATTCGCTGGTCCTCACTCCAGCGGCGTTTAAAACGCAGCTTCAGAGGGATGCAGCGCGTACCCCCGGGGCTAATGGGAGCACCCTGGACGAGGTTTAGCTCTCGGGGTTCTGCTTTAAGACCTAAAAGGTTTACCCCAACCCCTGAGGTAGGGGCAGCTGGGGTCTTGAAGACATCTTCCTCGAGATCATCATCATCAGTCATGCGATCATGGTTGGGTGGAGGGGCGAGGCCACCATTGGGGTGGGGAGGAGAAAAGACATCACATTCATCGTCTTCATGCTCCTCCTCGCTTATGTCGGTGACCTCGACTTCTTCCTCCGACTCCATGTCTGAGATAGGCTCAACCTACAGAAAAAAGCAAAATGAGCATTATGAAAAACCATTTTCAATCTCAAAGGAGATACAGTGTGGATTTTCATAAAGGTGAACATACCTTGATCTTTGGTGGACCAGCTGGGCTTGAGTTGTTGGTCATCATTCCAGATAAAGCAGAGTTGGAGGCTGAACCAGACTCCCCACTGTAAGAGAAGGAAGCAGCAGCGCTTCCAGAATCTGGAGCATGTCCTGCTCCAGCCGGGTTTGGTCCTTCTCTCTGTTTGCGACCCAGTGGTGGTGGCTGTAACTTAAACTTGAACGGAGAAAGATGAGGCTCCTCAGCCTGATGGTGCAGAGGGTGACTTGACAGGTGTGGACCTACACCCGCTGGCGCTCCCAGTCCCTTGTCTGGGCGCTGGGGCTGGGGGATGACGATGTTGGGATAGTGAAAGAACGCACGGGGACTCAGATGTAAGTTGTAGACACTCTGAGTGTGAGCTTGCAGGTAACGTTTCATGTCTTCTGGATTGAACGAGAAGTGGGAGCCCAGCATGGGTGACAGGGATGGAGAAGGTGTGTAGGCCATGTGAGATGTAGGGGTCATGGAGAGAGCTGGAGAAAGAGCAGGAGCCAGCAAGCCTCCGGGGCCTGGGAGAGGGGACACTGGGAATGGAGACAAGGGTTCGGGGTGGACCCTGTGTGGGGGCGCGTGGGGCCCGCTCCTGGGGAGGCCGGTTGGGTTGGGTGGTGCACCGTAGACACGGAACAAGGAATCGTGGGACAGGCGCGGATGGAGCAGGTTCCTGAAGGCACGGTCGGCCGGGCGATCATCACCGGGAGCTATGCCAGTTTCCTCAAGCTCCGAGTTGGTGGAGGTGCCATCGCTGCAGTCGGAGACGGAGCCGCGAGCTATGCGTCGAGGCACTGCACTGAAGACACCAGGACTACGCAGTTCCTCGCTAGGAGAAAGGACATCCGATGGCGTGGATGGAGGGAAGCGGAAATGAGTGCTTACACCTGATGGGACAGGCGGTGCACTTTGGGGAACACCAGAACCTACGAGAAAAGGTAGAGAAATTGAATAATCGTTTTATTTTGCACATCAAACTAAATGGGTGGGTTTTAGAAATACTGAGTTTAAGAAGCGAGGGGTCTTCACCTGCAGAGCCCATATCAATGAACGGATAGTTGACCAGCACCAGTTTGTTGAAGTTGAACTTGTAGGTGAATCGTTTCCCTTTGGTCTTGTGCAAGATCCTTTTGTTGTAGTAGTATCTGCGGAGACAGTGTTGGCATGGTTACGCACTTGCTAAGCCATTATTAGGGGTCACAGTTTGTTGAAGGCCGCACATTTTTATGTATGACTTTGAAAAGGCATTTAAATCAAAAACGGATTGACTGGTTTTCGAACACATCAAATTATAGATCTCTTGCAATAAATGATTGACCAAAAATGTAAAAAAAATTTCTGAGACTGAAAACTTGGGACAAATACCCCCCACTCAAACTGTTCATTTTAAATTAGCTTCTAAATACTTAGTACATTATATTAATAATGCAATTTTAAATAACAACATTGATCTTATATAGATCAATAATTTTAAATATTTAAAGCAATTCACTATATTCTTTAATTCTCCAATTGGACTGGCCTTAACATAACAAAAAAAAGTTCAAACAGCAAATTACATCAAATCCAATAGACCTGGTTCAGATCACATGCACACTGCTTAGTAAGCTTAAATGTTCTTAATTTTAAACAGATCTGTTAAAAAAAAAAAAAAAAAATCACGTGCAGCCAAAATTCGATGATCATATGCAGCACCTGTCAGAAAAAAAATGTCAGACGGGCGAGAAAAACCAAACCATTTCCAGTTAAAGCCTGACGTAATTACTGTATCGTTAAGGAGCACTGAAAGTTATTATATATAACACACACACTTTAAATTCTTCCATACATGAAAGGATTCAGCAAACCAGATTTAGATATGTGCAGAGCAGATACGTGACTTCACGTCTATTTGAAGCTTCAGATGTTAATATGATTTATGGGTTCAATGTGTTTAATTAAGATGTCAGTGATGGTGCAGAGAGTACTGTGAGAGAAGACATGATTGTGATATACAATGATGTGTGAATCAGGGCACTAAGGAGTTCACAGGCACATACTCAACCAACAGAGAAAAGGGCACATACATAACACTTGCACATGCACAACACTCTTTGAAGTGCATTTGAACTTGCTTCAAAAGAGCACAAGAACTCTTAAGCGTGTCTGTATTTGCACACGCGTGTTGTGCAGACATCAACATACATGCAGTACATATGCTGTTGAATGATCCAAATGACCTTTTGTTTGCTTTCACTAAGCCTAACATGGATGACATCCGTTATGAAAACAGTGGTCTGGTTATATAATGGTCTACAAGCAGCAGAATCAGGATATCAGGTAAATACAACGAGTGCGCACATGTTGTTTTGCATTGTCTGTTGGCCTGCAGTGTGTTCATTTTCAACAGCTCCACAATGAGACGCCTGTGCAGCCTGGAGTCTGTCTGAATGGTGTTTGAATTTCAGGGAACACGTGCAACCTTATCATTCCCAAAAGACTAGATTCACGCTGAATGTGTGCACTTCTCACACATTCTCAAACAGTCATGACTTTTTGTGGGCGGAGCCTATCTGGTGGCATAAAATGACAGTTGTCAAGTAAGAGTTTATGGAAGTCATGAAATAAAATAATTGAAAAAAAAAATAGTTTATATTTCAAAATTCTGACTTTATTCTCACAAATCTGAGAATACCTCACGATTCTGATCAGGAAAAACAACTCAAATTCTCTCATTTCCAGTTTATATCCCTGGCTTATTTCTCTCAGAACTGACAAACTCGATATTGTTGAGTTTAAGTCCAAACTATGATATAAACTTGGATTTGCCAAAAAAAGAAAATAAATAAGTGTTATGTCAATGTTAACAGTAACAGGGTTAAACAGTAGAGCTAACGCAGTAGGTACTCTATGAGTTATTTGTATCAAATTTATTCATTAAATGTAATCATGGACAGTATTCTATAAAAATGTATTTGCATTCTGATTCTGCCATCCAAATGCACAAATTTTTTTCAAATTCAATTAATTTAGCCATTTCCCTTAACCAGTGTTCTTCTGCCACCACGAAGCCTGTGGAGATGCAAATGATGTCTACTCTCAACTGATCTATTCAAAACTCACATCACATACTTACAGAGTCTGACGGTATTACTATGTTTTGTTTTGGTAATCATACAGTACTAAGTTATAACTTAAAGCTGCTAGCGTGCCCTGGTTGGTTGCTAGGTTGTTGTTTGTGGTCAAGAATTTGCAAAACAATGCAAATAAAACACCAAAATGTAGTACTTAAGGTTGGCCATTTGAACTAACCGTTAAACTTAAGTAGCATTTATGTTTGCCTGAATGAAAATACAAAGCGTGAAGGATTTGTCCAAATTTAGAAACACAAGGCAATCAAATTTTTAGAGAAATCTAAAGGATTCGGTGTGGGCCTCCACATGAGTGCAAGGACAGAGCCCCGATCTTCACAATTATGCAAACGAAGAACACCAGCTACAAAAGAGCAAGAAAATGTCAATTTGAGGTCACTTTAAAATGTGCGTGCATGCTTTTTGGAGTTAACTCCGAAGACATGTTTTGTGTCCTTCACATGTGTTGAACAGAGGCGAGTTCTCTGACACGGAGGAACTTTCTGCTTTACATCTGAACTGTTCGCAGCTTTCTGATTCCTTTCTTCTTCCCCCTCCCTTCCTCTTCCATTCATATGTCCATATTTCTCTTGGAGAAATGAAAGAGTTCTCGGAAGTGGAGGACGCGCACTAGTCCTGTAAGTGATGGCTGATGAGCACTAAGTGGGCTTGATTATTCTGGGATGGTGAAGGCAGGTTCAGCAGGTTTGAGTGGGCATCCACAGGTTGCCGTGGCGACCGGTCCAAAGCGTTGAATAACACGAAGAGACAGACAAACAGGCAACTGGACAGATTGCGAATGACAGACGAGGATGGAAAAAGGCAAAGGCGGAAAAATGGTATACGGGGAGGAACGCTAATACAAAAAGACAAGCAACACAGAGGTGTTGTTGATGAACATTAAGACAATTAATCCAAGAACAAGAGCACATGAAAATCAAAGAAACAAAGCACTATAGACTACTATAAGACAATTGCTGGAAGCACTTTTAAAGTATATATATATATATATATATATATATATATATATATTCTGGTTCAGATGAGCTCAGTCTTATTTAAGATGTTGGCCGAAATAAGATTTCCTGATTTTGTCGCATCTAGAGCAGTCGCTGCATCAGTAGAATGCTTATCAAGGTTGTCTAGGTAGGCAGCTCACCTGGTTGTTGAACGGAGCCATTACCCAAGTTCATTCAGTTACTCGAATGCAGATTTTCATCAGCACAGATAAAGTGGGTGAAAATGACATATTACAATTTAATAAGTAGATGTAGTCTTCACCTGAGCGCTCGGCTGAGCTTGTCATAATTCATCTGGGGCTTGCACTTGCGGGCGCCCCACAGTCGTGCCACCTCGTCCGGGTCTTTGATGACGAATTCGCCATAATCCCCCTGCCAGGCGATGACATCATGGTACTCCTCCTTCCGCAGCAGCTCCAGGATGAAGTGCCAGAGCTGGATCTGTCTGGAACCAGGACTCGACTCCGGCTTGTAGGCCCAGTCTGGGAAGGCAAACCCTAGAGGTCAGACACAAAACACACTTGAGAGCCTTGCCTTTTCGACGCAATCTAGCCAGTGAGGGCATGTTTCACCACATCTAATCTCGATTAATAAGAGGTTGTATTACCTCTGCGGTCTATTAAATGACATAAAGCCAAGGGAACGATGCGATTCCTAGGCCCTAGGCCTTTATGCAGACTTTCTCTCTGGATTTCAGTCAGGTTAAAAGATTGTTTGCACTTTCTATCTATCTATCAATCACCTCCAAGTCTGAAGAAGTCGTAAGAAATGCCTCAGCATCTAGTTAACGAGCGCTTCGATCCAGAATCCTTGAGGCAGCAGTCAAAATAACACTCACACACACACACACACAGATGGTACGCAGTCTCTACTTTTAGACTCAATACTTTCAGGAAAAGAAGCAGGAGGCCACTGGAGGCGAGACAAAAACACAGCCGTGACCTTATTGGTCTTTTGTCTCATTACAGGAACTGTTTGTGCTTTGAGAAATTAACACGGACAGACGGTTACACAACATGCTAAGTGACAGACCTATTACGAATCCATGAACAGCGCTGAGTCAATGTGACATCGTGAGACGGCGGAAGAGTCCTTTGAAAAACACCTGAAAGCATTAGCCTTCAGCACACTCGGAGTGCAAATAAAGCAAAGTCTGCAGACTCAACCCGAACGAGGTGAACTATTTCTGCTGGCTCTAAATTATACACAATGTCCTATTAGGAAAGAAAACAGAAAATCAGAGCAAATAACAATGAACACAGATTCTATCTCTAGGGCGCTCTATGTCAGGTGGGAACGACCGAAAATAACAGCATAATTCCCACACTCGCACACAAAAGAGTAAGAGAGGGTCTTGGCGCACGACGTGTTGTTGTGCTCACTGGAATGCCCCTTTCAGATGGTTTCGAGCTTGGCTGCAAATAAAGCCTATCGCCGTGTTAGGCAGCGAACGCGGAACAGCTCAGCATTACCGCCACCGCCAACCGCACACATGTGCTGCGGGGACCCACGCTGCGCAGGGGGGCGGTAGGATGACTTGGACACCGTGGGCTGGTACTAACTGTCCGTGACAACTGCTGAACAGTCGGCAAAGCGGCTTGACTCATGATTGAGATGTTTGGTTGAGAGATCTGGCAGATCGGCGATGTAAAACTCACTTGAACCACCGAAAAGCGGCAGACCGGTTCCATTTCTCGAGGTAAACAACACAGTCATATGAGCAACAAGTCGGTGAATATCCTGAATTTAAGTTTCTCGAGCATTAAAGGGTTAGTTCACCCAAAAATTTTAATTAGGCTGATTTACTTAGGCATGTGACTCCAATCGGAGTTACATTAAAACCGTTCAGACCCCTCCAAGCCTTTCCATGGGACTAAGCGGGACTGCACTTTGGAAGACGTTAAATGAAGTATGTGCATCCGTAATAAAACATTCCTCACATGGCTCCAGGGGGTGAATAAAGGCCTCCTGTAATAAATATCATGGAAACACCCAACCACTGCAATTATAGAGCTTAGAAGTTCAAGAATAATTTTTAATATAACTCGGATTGGATTCATCTGAAAAAAGAAAGTCACATACACCTAGGATGCTCTGAAGGTGAAGCCTCGTTTTCATTTGTGGGTGAGCTATCCCTTAAGGAGGCAAATTTGGTTCATGTATAAAAGTAATGATAACTTGCAGCTCAGTGAGTGAGTCAGATGTTGATTCAGTAACCACTTAGCAAGTTCATTCAGCGCAAGTAAATCAGACCAGCTCATGAGAGTTATTTACTCACGGATCAGACGACGCTTCTGATTCCAGCAAATAACAGACATTCAAACATGAATGGACTACACGTTCATTAAAAAGATCCAGCTCATAAGAGTCATTTGCTAGTGAATCAACCCACCAGAAAGATGCATTTTCGCCATTTTTCAGCAAGAGTAAACACACAAATCAAACTGCAAACCCGTATTTGCAACTGGAGTAACACTCAAAGACTTCATTCTGCTTGCAGCGTGTTGAAGATGCAAGAAACACTGGCACAACCGCAACAGAAGTGATACTAAAAAAAAATGCACCCCACCAATTAGGCCTGTAATTTTGGCACCTTCTTCAAAGAGATTTATAGGAACACGACTTCAAAAAGTCTCCTCATTCATGGCAGTTTTACCAAGACATGTCACATTAAACGGCTCATATATGATTAGCTGTGTGTTTGTGGGACCAGACCTCCACCGAGCGAGTGGGCACACAGAAACACAAAGCATCCCACAGCGTGTACGCGTCAGCGCTGACTCACGGAGTATGCGTGAGTGTATTTGTCATTCAGCTTTCAGAAGAAGTGCGCCTTTTCCCTCCACTCTCATACCTTTTTCTCTCTCTCGTGCGTTGGGTCCCTGGCTCCCACACCATCTCCTAGCAACAAGACACTTTAGTGCTATAAATACACGTATAGCAGAGAGAAAAAAAACTGAATGCAATTAATCAATTAATGAAATCAAAGCGCAAAAGCTGAAATATCCCAAGCACATTTGATTCTAATAAACTGATGATGATGTCGTTTCAAACCTGCATGATTATTTTGTTCTTTGTAACACAAAATACAGTGTTTTTCGTTCATACAAGAGTCAGTGGGTTCCAAAGTTGTTTTGTATCCCGTGGACTTTGATTGTATGGACAAAAAATTCATCAAAATGCCTAAGAAAAGAAAGACAGCTATAGAGGTTTGAAAAAAACAAGAATGAATTTTACATAATTATATATTAAAATTTAATTTATGATTTAATCATATATAAAGAAAAATGACTTATTTCTATTTATTGCTACAGCATTGATAGGTGGTTTTTACTTAATTAAAAAATAAATAAATAAATAAGTGATTTGGCTGTAGCGGGAGGTGTTAAAGGAATAGTTCACCTAAATATGGAAATTCTGTCATCATTTCCTCATCCTAAAGTTGTTCCAAACCTGTATGAATTTCTTGGTTCTGCCGAAAACAAGAAAGATAATTTAAAGAAAGTTTGTAACCAGGCAGTTTTGGGACACCATTGCCTTCCACAGTAGGAAAAAAAAAATACGGAAGTCAAAAGTGACCCAAAACATCCTGGTTACAAACTTTCTTCAAATGATCTTCATCTGCGTTTTTGAAACAACCTGAGAGAGAGTAAATGATGACAGAATTTTCATTTTTGGGTGAACTACTCCTTTAATACATATGCTCAGGGTTTGCTCTCTAACCAGCAACAATAACAGTGATGTTTGCCCTAAAGAAAATACACAAGACACAATTGGCAATTCGGTGACGATCAACAGGTAGACGTCCCTTAATATGAAGAGACATGAAATAAACCCCAGACGAGGGTTAAGCTTCAGACTCTGGGCAGAGGAATGACTTTACAAGAAACCGCTCTGAGGTTCTTTCAAACAGACCAGTGTTCCATGATACACTTTTTACTTTTTTTCACGTAAGACCACAAGCCCACAAGACAACTTAGCGCGTGCACACAAACAGGCTCAATCAAAGCGCAATAACAGCTAAAACAGGCACGTCCCCTGGTGTCTCTGGGTTCTGCTGGGACTGCTGTTTCTCGAACGGTTACTCTCACTAATGGGTATGGAGTCAGGAGACCGCCAGACGAAACCCTCGCTTGACAGGGCCCTGTACACACACTTACAAAAACAATATGACATAAGCCTTACATGATAGCACCTGTACAAACTGTACCGGCACGAACAAACAAACCAGCTGACGAACATGTGACCGAACATTACACGCAACTTGGATGCCAATATCCGCCTCGGAATCGCTCTTTTGCCATTGCTTTGTGTAAAGTCTCTAAAAACAGCACCTATTGCCGTCGTCTCTGTTTGTGATTAGCGTTCATCTGCAACAGCCCTTTTTTTTTTTTTTATGGCGAGGCCATGACGCAAGTACGAAAAAGAAAACAAAAACGCCGTCCCCTGCATCTCTGCTCTGTATTTAAAGGCTCAGAAATGTTTCGGGCCCCCACGCTCATTCGTTCTGTTGCTCTCCATCTCTCCCTCACTTCCCTCCCTTCCTCCTATTCTTTGTGGGCTCTATATTTAGGCAGAGGAAAAGGTCGTTCTCCATCTACTAATGATGGTGGCGACAGGGAAAAAAAAGGGTACGAGTGTGTGCCAGCGTGAATGTGTGCAGGATGAGTAATACAAAAGAACCACGAGCGGCTCTGCTGCCTAAATGTTCCACTTACAATCGACTGGCTTGAAAAATACTGACGGTCGATTGATATGGGGCACGTTGGCGTCGGCCCGCGTACGTTCGCCAGTTGGTTGCACTGATCCGAGCTGCATGGAATGAGTCAGTGTTGTTTTGTGTTAATAAGAACGCCCCCGTCGAAAAATACAACAAAACCCTGCAACTGCATGTTTATGCGCTTCACATTCTCTCGGGGCGATGCAGATCTCACCTTCTTATTTGCGTTAAGACGACTCATCTGGGCTTTGTTTAGATACACATAATCAGTCGTATAACGATGACATAACGACTCAGCTGTCAATATGGCTTGGAGATATGAGAAATATTTACGACATACGCAATGTTTTTTGTTATCTGTACCAAATTAATCATTACTAAGAAAGTTGTGATAACCCACCAGCGGTTTTGTGGTCACAAATTACATGACAGGGACAAGACTGTGATATTTATTGTAGCGTCTCTGGTTTAAACCTCAAGAATAAAAAAAATGCCAGCGTCGTTTGAAGAGTTGCGATTCATTTCTTTTGAACTGTCTGCTCAAAAAGCAATTTGTTTGGATCATCGCTCAATATAATTAACAAACAACTTATTTAGGGAACAATAACAAGGTTTTGACTGATTTAACAAGGCTTTTAATCAAAGGCCGAACTTATGGTTATTTTGAATGGGGAAAAAAAAAAAAACACACGGTACTATACAAATAAAAATATAAAAACAACAGCAACAAATATATTAATAATAATAGGCAAAAAAATACATCTTAAAAATTACAAATATACACCACCATTATTAAGAAGAACAATGGCACAAATAAATAAAATCATTTAAATATTAACTGTTTTTAGCTGTATTAATGGCCATTCACACCGAGAATAACTATAACAATATCTATTTTTATTTAATAATTAAATCATAGTATAAGAAATTCCTCACGGAACTAAGTTCCAACTGAAGAATGATACAAATACTCCAACAAATTTTAAACATCAGTGAAACCATATCAACCGGTGGTGTGGATGCTAATATACTATTAGTTAATATTTATTATTGCTCTTAGTGTGAACTGATGGTTAACACGGGTTCAATCGCAGAAAAAAAGTGACCAGTGGACACACAGACAGACAGGGAAAGGGGAGGATAGAGAGAGCGAGTCATCCAGAAAAAGAGAACAAACACTCAGGTTGAGAGGAGAGGATCAAAGCGTCGACCAGTCATCTGTAGATGTGCAGCTCTAGCCTGCAGCCCTCACATGATCGCCGCCATGCACTCTTACATAACACGCCGTGTGTGTGTGTATTTGTCTGCCCACAACACAGTCAAGCCTCCTCTTGCCAATCCTGATGGGAAAGGTTCAGGGTTGTTGCCCCTAACAGGCAGCAGACAGGCACGTAAATCCCTCCGCTTCATCTCTATAACCCCCAAAGCAAACTACAACCTCTCGGATGCATTTGAGTCATCGGTGCAGCGCTAACTGGAGAAGGTGTGCTGATACTCTGCTGGTTAATCTCTAGTTACCTACTGAACGGTCAGGCCAGCGGTGTGAGTTTCGAGACTGGAAAAAGGCAGAGAAACTGTCTGAAAGAGGATGAATGATACATGCAGTCATCCAATGAAAACTGCTTAGACAACTGAATTCAATACTGCATTGAAGGAGGCTTAAATATTTGCTACACCCAGTCTACATGCCAACAAATTAATTTGATTGATTTCGCGTCTATGCTAATAAAGTGCCACAAAAGGTTTACAGTTGCACTTGGTTTCAAAATGGATGCTAGTTTAATATATAATGAAGGCGGCTTACTTGCATAAATATTACACTTCAGATGTCACTCTTAACACAAAATTGACCAAATATGATGTCAATATCACTTTAATATCAATGCACGGAACAAGGTCAAGTAAATAATTGTGGTTGCGAGGTAAACACTGCCATAGAGCTTTATTTAGTACGTGTTTGTCGACACAACTAGCTCATTTGACTGAACAATAACACTTGCCTGTGTGCCGTGAGTGTGGCATTATGTTTTTAATTGTAAAGAAGTCAAGGTTGATTGATCACAGCAGGCTATTTCTGTCAGGGCCATCGCTGAAGTTTACAGACGCATGACAGTGTGCAAAACCGAATTGAAAAGCACTGACAGAACTGGCATCAGCAACAGGTTTACACAGACAGCAGCATCTCTAGAATAAGGGAAAGTTCATTCAGAGCTGACAGAGTGAAATGTGACACATAATAAACAAGCGATAAAAGATTTGCATTGAATGCACACTGATAAACAAGTGATATCAAAATATTAAATTATTTATTTATTTTTGTTAAATTTAATTATTTATTGCAATATAAAAATAAATAATAAAATTTAATAAAAATAAATAAATAATTTAATGATTAATAGCAAATTAAAAATAAACATTTAAGTGTTCAAACATTATAATTTATACATTATTTTTAAATGATATTAAACAATTTGTCATTTGAGTATAAAAAAAAAAGGAAAGAATAATCTAAAAACACAAAATTAGGGCAAAGGAGCATACACAATAAAAATAAATAATAAACAAATAGGCCTAATAGTAAAAATAATCACAATAATAAGAAAAAAATTAAAGGGGGACATAGTGCATTCCTAATTATTATTATATTTTAACATACAAACTGTGTGATATGCTAAATAAAAAAAATAATAATAATTACATTTCGTAGACTCCACTATCCCAAAAGTATGAAAATAATGCAACCTGTGCCAACACTATGTTATAGTCAAAATAAAGAAAATCTTTCTCCTTGATCTAAAGTGTAAGATACTGCACACTTGGACAGGTGTTTTGGGAACACTTTAACCCAAATACAAGAGAAGCGAGGGCAAAAGGGATCAAGTGTTTGATTACGCACGTTATCCTCGGCGCTTTGCGAGACTCTAGGTCATTTTGCCACCCATGTCCCAGCGTGCGGGTATTTCCCACCCAAGCAGAGACTGAAGAGCGCCTTGTGTCCCGAACGCCGTCGCCAAGGAGGAGCCATTAGCTATGTCTAATACTTTCACAGCTGTGGCTCCGTAAGCTAAACATCAAGTAGCTGTTATTTTCATGTCTGCAATCTTCATGTCAACACCAGCGAGACCAAAAACTCCAGTTACCGGCACACGGCGGTGGAGACAGCGCTCCAGATGTCCAGGACGCCGCAGCGCGACGGCCAACTCTGCCCAGACAGAAACCAGACGCGTCACAGGGGAGTTCCTCGTAGGGATATGATTAAATCAACCATAAATGGTCAGGCAGGGCGAGTTTCTGGGCCAATTTTCCTGCTATGTGAGGACTGCCGAGCATGAGGAGCAGCCTGCGACGGCCGTCTGCCAGACAATCCTTACCAACAGGCCTGTGCAGGTCCCCTGAACTGTGTATGCACTCGCTAACAGGGCCTGCAAGCATCACCAGAAACCTCTCTGAAACATTAGCTCGAACCTCATATGACACACCAAAACCTGGCTGTTTGGGTTTAATATCCAAGACGCACATAATACCTGAAGACTATACATGTTTATGCTTGCGTGCTGTTCCAAAACACTGATGCTTTTCTAAAGATGGCATGAGACACAAACGGTATCATTTCTACCTTAGACAGGGATTTATCTGCACAAAAATTCAGTGCCTATCAAGAAGTAATTGTGCCTGTCAAAGTGGATTTACTATAGAAAAAAAAATGCACAGCTTATGATTTGTTGTTTGACATGTTGCAAAAAGTTAATTAAACGGCAATATGATGCAACTGAAATGGAATTGAAATATAAAATGGAAAAACTACATTTACATGCCTCAAAAATGTTTCATTTCAATTTAATTAAAAACTATAATAATCAAGTAATCCTAAATCATTCATATAGTTACTACATTACAGTTAAGACAACATAATCAGTTTATTTTCCAGAGCAGTAAAGATTTAAGTATGTGTGGCACACTGGTCAATTAATCAACGCCAGCCACCCTCCTTTAAATTATCCTAGAAGTCGGCCTCTAATTATAAGCCTATACTTGATGCAATCTCTTAAGAATTCAAAATGGGTATTGGCCACTCAATAAGGAACGTAAATTATACCCGCGTTATTCTTGAAAGAAAATCAAGTTTAATTCCTTCAACGCAAGATATTAAAAACATGATTTCCCAGCGTAGGAAAAAACGTTAGAAGAAGCAGAAAACAGCATGCCCTATTAGTTGACTGGTAATGTGGAATTGGTACGATTCAATCTTAAAAGTCTCCCAGCCATCATGTTCTCTTCATCAGAGTGTTAAATCACACACTCCGGTGGCCTTCGCTCAGGCAGCCGAGCAAAAGTCATTAGAACCGCCGAGGTTGCAAGGGTGATAGTGGCATTACGTTTTATCAGCGAGACGTGGATTTCTAATATCTTATCAGAGTAAAGCTTTCATCCTGGCTTTATCTCCTGCTGGGAGCCACTTCTACATGAACTTTTAACCGATTTCTTTTCCTTCCCCCACTTCTGTTCGCACTTAGTCATGGGCAGAGAAGATCAATCAAAGGAAAACCAGTGCAGATCTGCTTGATTTTTCCGGTTTCCAGATACCGGTTCTAGATAAGAAAACCCCCAAAAACTGATAAGACGTCTAATGCCACAAAGTTCAAGCTAGGAGTTTGTTTATGCTCCCTCTACATAGGAGCATGTTCCTCCAAGTGAAAAAGAACTTTTAAATTTATGTCATCAGTTACTCAAAGAAAAAAAACACTTTTTTTTATTTGGAAATCTAAACTAATCCCTTCTAACCTGAGACACTCCAAAGCAGTGACACTGTGCATGGTAACGCTGATGGCTTCAGGGAAAGCGGTCTCGGAGGGCAGGTGGAAGTCAGCCAGATTGAATCTGGCTACAATCATCAAGCTCAGCGTTTTCTCCTTGATGCTCCAAGCTCATTCAGAGCAGCTAATTTTAACTGCCATCACCCAGCCTGTGCCAGATTATACAGGGTTGGGCAGGACCGACCAGGAGAACTCTTCTCCGGAGTTGCCGAAAACAGCAACACAAACTTAACCGACTTAGCTGAGCAATAAACATGGTGTGCGTCTGTCTCGCCCCGTCACTGCGCTCCCTATTATTGGTCTGTTCAGGAGACAGCTTACTAAATTCTGTACCATGTTCCCTCCCAGTTGTGGGCTTTCATTTCGATTCTTCCTCGTCCAGTTGTCGGAGATCATTGTTCTATTACTGGCATTTCCACGTGGCTGCAACTGCCGATAGACGCCATACCTACCCCTTGCAGCAATGCAAAGCTGTCTTGCTGAAAAACGAGGCGTATTCGCTGGAGAACCCTGCAATTTCTATGATGTTGAAAACAGGATTTAAGACAATTCTCCTGCAACAACGTCTAAAAGATAGCATTTAACACAAAGCTCTGCAACTTGTTGCAGCACGTCTGAAGACAAAGTTCTCGGTTGATGTCCCCATTGTGAGATTTTCCTGTCGATTGGGGGATGGGGACAGATACACAGCTGATATGCAAAATCGGTCGAGCTAACTAATGTTGACTCAAAGATATACCCAAAAAAAACTGTTGCCATAACAGCATCATTCAAACCTCCGGTGCTGTATTTGAAGTAACGGGTGGAGCCAGCATTGAAATAAACCTAAGCTTGCATTTTGCCAATGATGCAACGTCTGATAACGTAAAGTGGCAACGTGATTGTCTGATTTCAAGCCCTGGCACCCTGCTGAGAGCTGTGATTGGTCCACATCAACTGCAAGAAAGCACCATTAAACCCAAAGGCTGGCCAGGAGACAGTCATCTGGGCCCCAGGTGATTCTCTGGATTGTATGTGTGTGACCTGGCTGAGGAGTGTGTGTGTGTGTGTGTTGTGGAATGTCTAAAGAAAAGCGAACGAGTTTGAGAGTGTGGCAGACAGGAGACTAGGTGTCTGAATATCTCCATGGGGACCCTGGAGGCAATGTTTGGTGTGTTCAACCTCCCCCATTAACGACCAACCACAGCAGGCGATGACAATGACTAGCATCTCACCTCAAAAGTCAACAAGAATTGGCATTTGCAACTCTAAAAATATAAAACGACATTCTATTAAACCATTCTGAGGTCTCTTTAAAAGAGATTAAAAACATTTTTAATGAGAGGCATCAACACTTGGATGTATTACACAATGGTTCAATTTGATGCTAAAATTAGCGTGCATTTATGTCAAATCTAAAAGAAAGAAACCTGGATGACCAATCAACCAGCCATCCCTAATAGCTTAAAAACATCAATAAAAATAAATAAAAAAATGACTGATCACTAAAGCACATTAAAACCAGTATTTAGACAGTAAATGGGACTCAATTTTGATTTCACACCGACTTTAATTCCACTTTCCACCTCCATGTCAGTGTGTAGTATTACGTAGTTTCCTAGACACTATTTTGTAGAGTACCACAATGACTATAGAGCGCTGCGTGTTCAACGCTGATACCACCCATCTGGAAAGAGGGTTTAAAAAAAAAAAAAACTGAATTAAGAACACGCAAGAACGTAATATCACAAAAGAGATCAAGAGCATGATGGAGTGGAAAAAGAGGTGGCGGTGTGGGGCCGAGAACGAGTCAATAGATTGCCTCTTTTCAAGTTCTGTGTTGTGGTTAAGTCTCTAGACTTGGGCTTCACTTTCATTTTCCTCCAAAGACAAACGCACAGACACACACACAGTTGCTGACGGCACACGCCGCGGCTCCAGCTGTGGGATTAGAGCGCCGTCTCCACGGTCGCTCCCTGTTTTCTCTCCCACCCCAGGCCAAGACTGCAGCACCGAGAACCCTCGCCAATCCTTTCCCTCACTGCTAATGGGCCTTTCATTTACAAGCTTTCCATTAGCGCACAGACATCGGGCCTCCGCAAACTATGCACGGCCACATGTCAGTCACAGCCACTAGCTCTTGATGAAGTTAGAATCAGGCTAAATGTCCCAATGAGGCCAGCACGGCTATATAAGTTGTTCTTCTCTAAACCACACGCTTTAAAGGTCTGGAAATCACCTAAGAGCCACGAAACATCAGAATCCCACTGAAAACGTTCGGTTCGCGAATATTTCAGTCTGCTAATACTCTAATTTCCACTGTTCTGCAAAAGTGGCTAAAAGTTCCACCGCCACATTCAGAGGCCTACACGGAATCGGAAACCCACTGACAGGTTCTGAAAGTACTCTCTCCTCCACGCAGACCTCCATGACTCAGATCAGGAGCCCAGATCGAAGCTGGGTGACCCTTATGTAGTATCAATCGTGATCACTGACTCTCTTGCTCTGTATTCCCAGCCGTGCTGCACCAAGCACTGGATCCTGCCTGCAAAAATAAATTGGTTGCATAAAAATAAAAGTGGGAGCGAGTCAAAGTGGCGTCACCACAAAGATGGCAGCTCAAGAGACGGAGAGAGCACACAACTGTGAGAATTAGGAGCGTGTGTGTGTGTGTGCCGCCTCCTTGAGCGTAGGCTGGTGTGTGTGTGTCTGTGTGTAATGCAACACAGACAGCAGCCATTAAAGTGGAATGTGGGGGGTCTGGGCCCCACTAATAAACTATGTGCTCCACACACATACGCACACAAAACACACACTTCAACCGTGACTTCTTCTCTTCATTACAACCATATTACGGGAATAGGGTGCGCCATTGTCACAAAATCACCCTGATTTATATTAGTCACCAAAATAACAGTTAAATGATAGAATCTAGAATCTTAGGATAGAATTGATAAAAGATACATTCAAAAACTAGTTCAATGCAGTACTTTAAAAGTGTGACAAAACTACAAAAACTCTCATTTAATTATTTTCATTAAGAAAAGTAGGCTATTTAAAACAAATTGACTAGGCCTAGTCAGTTGTTGGATGACTAGTCAACCATCCTGACTCATGCATACCAAAAAAACACTATTTCTTTTTTAATTATTGAAAACACAGTATCTAAAGCCACAAATATTCTGTGCAAAAAAGAAAACAAAACAAGCGTTTGCACAGAGGCCATATTATTTTTAACTAATTCAGTGAAATTAATAATCCAAATAAACTGATTTACTACAATTAACAGGACTTCATATGAGAGACAGAGAGTTTAGACAAGTGTGTTTGATTATTTGCCATAATTTGTTTTTCTGTAGTGTGCAATATGACGTGACATAAAAACCTGATTTGCGGTGTTTTTGACGCCAGCAAATCTTCCCAACCTAGTAACCCAGGAATTCATTTTTTACCGCGTTCTTCCTTTTCAGATCGAGTTCTAAACTGAAAATAAACTCTTGAATGCTCGCTAACACTTCACAACTTTCCTCACTATAAGCCCGGGCACAAACTCCAAAGAGCAACGCTCTTGAAAATGTCAGGGAAAGTATACACATCGCAAACTCACAAATTGTTACACACGCGTGACCACACACACACACACACACACACACCAAAAGACAGCCAAAGCCACACGCTCACACAGACAAACACACACAGGGGGAAAAACTGTCAGCCGCAGTCTCGACAAAACCTCAGAGTTCCCACCAAAACGTGGTCTCCACTAGACACAACACTCCACAAGTCGGTTGAGCTCAAACCTCGGTTAGCAACCTGCTTGGCACGAGGATCCAGCATGCATGGCATTAGATACACGGGCACCTGAAACGCAGATTAAAGAAAGGTGCGCTCCTAAAGCGACACCTGAACTTTACACCATCTGCGTACTACTACAGAGAAACAGAGATAAAGCAGTGCAAACTGTTACAAACCATCGTAAGATCAACCCTGTTTTTCAAGAAAACTAGCTTACATCCGACAGACAGGTATTGATTTGTGACTACAAACAGACTGACTCAAGAAAGATAAAAAGAGAAAATATTTCAAGCCCTTTTGTACCAAGATGAGCAGAGATTGAATCCTTCTTTAAACGGTGGAAAATGCCTTGCACAAACCCAACAGGATGTCCTATGACAACAGGAGCTCTTCACAAGCTTTCCTACTATATATTACCGTCTATATTTTAAGCAGAAAATTTAGGACAGAAGTTTCTGTTTGAACTAACTTTAACTCTGGCAGAAGTCATCCTCATTCAAATGGAAAAATAATAACTCATGTGTCTATTTAATGGGAGGGGGAAAAAAAAAACGTCTACAGATGTGTCGAGGAAGCTTCAAAGTATCTGGTAGCTGATATCTAAACTTTGCTTCTGCTAGGATCATTTTCTAAATAATCTGAAAGGAAGCTTAATACTTGGGAAGAAAGTAAACTGTCTTACTATAGGTCAAATCCTAGTATAGGAGTCTCGCTGTGTGGTTCGGTTAGATGTTTGCTATAGACAGTGTTTCCAGGAAAAAAAACACGCCAGGAAACCCAGCCAATCTGCCGAGCCACATAAAAGACACCAGCCAATCGCATGCACACTTCCTGAGCGACTCTAGACAGGTTAAGTCATACAAGCGAGCGGGCCTGATTACACACGTTAACTCAAAAAGCTAGGGTAGTTGTCTAAAAGGAATCCAAACATTTAAACCAGAGAAACAAAAGGTCGTGGAGAAGGACTCGGAGTGAATTTAGCACAGCATTAACACTCATCTCACTGCCTACTGCTTACAAAGAGTAAAAAAATGTGCAAAAACATCCAAATAGTAAAAAGAAACACCCATGGCACGTTCTTGCCAATGGAACAGTGAATCATACCTTGCAGCGAAGGAGAAATTAAACACCAACACCTACGCTCAGCCCACCATGACCCAGACCCTCCTTTGAAAAATAATGGCACCCACCGCCACCCTCCCAAAGAGCTGGCTAATTGCCCATGTGGGTCCCTTAAACTTCATATGCTGGAAGAGACAACAGAGAGCCCGGTTCCAGATGTGAGACCCACATGTGGCAAACTGTTGATATAATGAATAACGCAATTGGAAAAAGGCACCAAAAATAGGCCACTTATTGGCCTACAAGGCAGACAGACAGATATCATGCTTAGCTGGGCGAGAGTTGACGGCCAAACAAGAGTGCCAAAGTGCAAACGACTGATGCAACGGTGTATCTTTTTGCATAAACCCTAGAGAGAAGCACACTGGAAATTCAACAGCAAAGGTTTAAAACGAAATAAATGGATTTTTTGTGATCCGAGCCAAATTCTGATACAAAACTTCAGGGTAGAAAAACCTCACGTGTGATCAAAGAAGTACTGCAGTGACTTCATTCCAACACAATATTATTAACCGGCAGGTAAAATAGCTGGTTTAGGTGACTCTTTAATCCCTTGGGTGGCAAAGTAGCTATTCAAAAGAAAGGGGCCGATCTCATCACTCCAACACAAAGCCTAGGTGACCTGGGCGGGGAACACCTCGCCTAAAAGGAACAATTTGATACGGCGCAAAGACTAACCGTGCGGCTCATTTCCGCTTGCAGAAACTCTTTTCACCTTCTGTTTATTTTCCAATCTTAAAGGAAAGGGCTGGGAGATGGATCAAATCCATTTCAGCAAATACCTGGCCTACATTTCAGGCATTATTACCCACAATGCACTTTCATGCAGGAACACTTAATGAAATACCCTGGGTCAATAAAAACGATTAGGATCAGAGACTTTGTGAGTTCTGCTACCTTTAAAATCCCACTCTGTTTGGAGTTGACATGAGCTAGTAAGCGTGTGCAGAACCCCACCTCTGCACGCCCACGCGAAAACGCAGACTTGCGTCCCAGACACGACGCACAACATGGAAAACTTCTACCATACCATAAGAAGGCTTACTTTATACTGCAGACCAAATGAGGGGGAGGACGAATGGAAGAATTAGCTAATGGTTTAATGCATAAGACCACGACTTCAGCGTTGGTGGAGCTCAGACACCCAACAGAGACTGAACTGACATGAACTGGCAGCATTTTTCCATACAAGCAGATGAATATTCACCAGGTTATTACTAATCAAGCTGCTGTAAAGCTCAGATTACAATCCAAAACCACCTTAAAATAAGAGATGCATTGTCAAATGAAGAAATATAGTAGTAACATGAACTGAAGTCAAGGTAAATGTTTGCATCTTTTACATGTTGCTGTTTATATTGCGATTACATAATGTAAAACTGAAATAAAAAAAAATCTTATTACGTTCCTGCTCATTTGAAGGGTACAGAAAAGTAGCTTTAGCTTGTCAAACAACCAGACCATGCAAGTAAAAGTGATTGTCAGCTTAGCCAAAATGCGCCTGCATACAAAGTAAACAAAGAAAAGCAGGACTTACTTAACGACCTGTAGCTGAGTGGAACATTTAAACGACATTTAACTTCACATTTATGGACACAAGACCCTCTAAAGGAACCGAGCACAAAAGTAAACACAAACAAAGCAGAAATGTGAAGTATCTTGTGTAAAATCCCCCAGCACACACAGAGAGGCGCTGTGATGGGATGCCACTTTCTCAGGGCCAAATGGCTGAAAGTTGCTCGCAAATGGTGGATGCCATACTGGATCAACACAAGCAGCTATAAAGCCATTTTAAACACCTTCACATTTTCTCATAAAGTTAAATAAACCAGGGAGCGAAATAAACGCGTGAATTATATCTAAAACAGAACCGACTGTCCAAGTCTTGACGGTTCAAAAGTTGTGAAAACTTGTGTGCTCCAAAATATCGATTTTAATCCCTTAGAAGCAAACCTCTGGGGCAAACGAGTCAGACAGAATGACAGCTGCACACAAATACTTCTAATTATAAATACAATATGGAAGTGTTCTGTAAAGCCAACACAAAAACTGACGAAAGACACAAAACTCATTAAAATCAAACTTCGCCAACAAGCTGTCTGCTTATATGTACTTTCAACTTTATAAACCCTTCAAAACAACATTGTATCACACACCGTGACTTTTAAAACTTGCCTGACTTAAGTATGTGCACAAAAACTCGTTTAAATAACGAATTATAAACACATCACCCAATCCGAGCGGAATTAGCGAGCTTCATATCCAGAGTGAAACTCATCTAAACGAGAAAAAACTCTCTAAAATACGTTTCTGACATCTAGACGTTTTTATAACAGTAACCTAAAGCTGGATTAAATCGATCTGTTGTTGTTGTTGTTGTGTGGGAAAACTTACCCGTATCGCCCGGGGTCTTCATGTTGGAGAGTATAGCCGCTTCGTTAGCAGTCGTGCTAACTGAGAAAGAGTGAGTGAGAAAGAGAGAGAGGGAAAGATGAAATGAACTTCTTCCTCTCGGTGAGCTCAGGATCGCACACAAAACTCCTCTGTAAACTTTTCCTCCTCAAATCCAGCCCCTTCACTCGTCCTCCCCCGGTTTGTTTGGAGTTTTCGCGTTTTGTTTTTCCTCCCCAACGTGGAGGACGCTTGCCGCTGCCTTGTGGCCGGACAGAATCGCTCTTTTACGGTCAAATATCTGAGCGCGTCGTGCCGATGGAGGAGAACCGTGTCCGCGCTGAACTCCTAATTACTTCATACACGCTGAGAAGTTGCATATTTAAGCCTTCTCGCTGAAACACGAGGCGAAGCCGACAAAATCAAAACAAACGAGAAGGCAGAAATGCCCGATCCACTTTTCTCCCTCTCTTTCCACAGACTTTTTCTTTTTCCACTCACTCCGTGTAACTCTCTCTCTCTCTCTCTCTCTCCCTCCTCCTCCTCCTCCTCCTCTATCTGGGTGTCGTGTTTCGTTCTTCCAGCCCACGCGAAGCGGGGGAGGGAGGGGCGGAGAGCGCGCGTAGCCACGCCCACTCGCCATTTGTGCCGGCGTCACTGCGGCGTTGCTGCGGAGACCGCCAACGCCGTCCGATCTTGGCTAACACATCTCTAATACAAATGCGACCCTGAAACACAAAAGAGTCATTTTTTTTATAATTGAGATTTATACATCACTTGAAAGATGGATACATAAGCCTTCCATTGATGTATGGTTTGTTAGATAGGACAATATTTGGCGGAGAAACAACTTTCTGGAAAAAAATAAATAAAAATATTCAGAAGTTTGCAGCAATGCATATTAGGCTACTAATCAAAAATGAGTTATACATTTAGGAAATGTACCCAGTTATTTTTTTTGCTATTGGTTATGGTTTTGTGATCCAGAGTCACAAATATTTTACATTTAAGAACAAGAAAGCCCTTCAGCTGACTTTAAAAAATTTAGTTTGGGTTATTTTGACACTTTAATTTTTTTAGTTGCTTTTTGTTATGCTAAATCAAAGCTGAACAAGATGGGTTATATTCTGGAATGTGATTATGTACTGTAAAGTTGATGCAAAAAAAAAAAGAAAAAAATCTTGGCTAGCATAGCGAGGTGCCGATGTCATGTTGTCCCACAGAAACAGGCCGAAAACCAATAAAATCTGTCCTCAGTGGTGGTCTCACGTTCATCAAAGTTGACACTGCTAAAAATTAGCTGTGTATTAAGGCTTGTTGTGTTACTTGGTGAATAATGGCTCGCACAGAGACTGCAAATCTGTTTTTATTTACTCATCCTCGCATTGTTTCCAATCCAAATATCTTTCTTTCTTTCTTTCTTCAGTGGAACTCGGTTTAGAAGAATATCAGTGCTGCTCTGTTCATGAATGGAGTTCAAACAGATGAATGTGCAGAGTGCATGCAACCTATGCATACTTAATGCTTTGATATTAGGACATTATTTGAAGCTTAACAACTTTTTGTGGGAAATTGCAACTCTGCTGATATGACTCAAAGTAAGGAATTAATATTAATAATTGTTGGCATCGAAGGTAGGTTTAACAGACATAAATATAAGCCAAGGACTGTAAATATAGAACGAGCAATAAACCAATGCCATGGATTCAACAGATGCTGAAATTATACTTTGTTATTTGCGCAAAGCGAAGTGTCACAGTGTCGTAACATATGGATCGAACGCGACAGAATGCTCTTCAAGGTTGTTTACTCAGAAAAATGCAATTGTTATTGAGAGTGCTAAATGTGGGCTGGAGTGAGAAACGAATGTGAGTCTGTAGGTGGCCTTCTCTTTTCCTTATCTCTCATTCTTTTCCTCCACCGCCTCCCTTTCTCACTCTCAGAGCGGGAGCAGTTGTCAGTGGAAACTCAAGGGTAGTAGATGACATTTGTAAAGCATTTGCACGTAAGTGCTAAATTACCAGTTCAGCGTTAATGCTACTAGCGAACACACGCATATAGGCCAGGCCTCGACTTCTTCTTGTGTGCGAACCTCATCTCCGGGGACTTCCAAAAATTGAGAACGCGACGAAAACCCCACACTTAATCTTTAAATGCAAGTGACAGCAAAATAAATGATAAACAGCATTTGTCTTTCATTAGCCGTGATACATTTCACACATAACGCTCAACCTCGATCATTACACTCTAATTAACATTGGAGGAAAAGCTGACGTCTACCAGTAATTGATGTTAATTTGAACACTGCTCTGAATACAGCCATTAGCTGGCGCATAAGCAAATGAGTCAAAACGAGTAAGACAGAGAAAAGAGACAGAGATCTGGTTTGTGGCCTCGTTCGGAGATGTTTTCTTTCGCTCCTCTCCTTTGTGGCACGACCCCGCCGTCTCTAATCAGAATGACAGACAGACGCGCAGGAGAGAAAGAGAGGGGGAGAGACACAGATGAGAGGGGGAAAAAAAAGAGATAGAGAGAAAAAGAGGAGTCATACTCAAAGCAAATGGGCCTTGGGAACATACAAAGTGGTACACGGCACAGGACGAACTGTAGTGCTTCTTTAGTGCAGCACTAATGGGCAATTCACATATTGTTGTAACTTAATGAAAACCATAACCGTGCGCTTACAGAAATAACCCTTTTTTGGGAATCCAAGAATATCAAAGCGATGGAAGGACATAGCAGTGTAAGTACGTCATAAAGATTACTCCAAAATGGATTCGTAGGGAGAAGAAAGAGGTAATTTATGTGCTGTTTTTTCCATGGTATTCTCAGATGCACAGAACACATTTGCGCGTTCACGAATCTGACACGCACGTGATCATGTGAAGACGAGAACGGGACCAGAGCGCTGTTGCTGCTCACTTGTTCACTTAACTGCATGTATTTTACCGCTTTGAAAGGATTTAATACTTCTATTCGGCAAAGACACATAATCAATACTGTTCTTTTGAACTTACTTTTACCAAAGAATCTTGCAGCACAAAAGATCTTAACATTGATTAAAAATGTTTCTTTTCGTCTGTCTTGAGCACCATATCAGCATATTAGATTGATTTCTGAGAGATTGAGTGACACTGAAAATTCAGCTTTGCATCACAGAAATAAATGACATGTTAATATATATTAAAACAGAAAACTGGTATTTTAAATCGTACTAATATTTCACAATTTTCCAGTTTTTACTATATTTATAATCTGCCTTGGTCAATATTACATTCTTCTTTCAAAAACATTTGAAAACTTTTCACCTATATACCTTAGTAACTTAAAATACTTAAATAAGTGAACGGAAATAATTGGGTACATTTAAATAGAGCATCAAAAAATATAAACATTTGGCATTAAACTTAATTTAAAACATTATTAATCAAATACAATACGTTCACCAGTTCAAATCTATAGCTTCAGCTGTACGCCATGAATCAGAGTGCATTATGGGTATAAAATGATCACTATATAGGGAGTTGAGGACATTTAGTTCAAGCAATCACATCAAGTGTGAATACAGTAAAATGGGAGTTTAAAGCACACTTTAATTGATTTTAGACAGTAAAACCAGGCTGGAATTAACACTTTGAATTATATAACCAACAAAGTTTAAACAATTAGCAATTTCTTCTTCCTACGCATGATTGCATCTTACGGCACATCCCTAATTCCAGTCGTGCTGTATTAAATTACTCGTCTTCCACAGAAACACGTTAGATGTCATAACAAATCAAAGTGATCCTTCAGCCTGTTGTCCTTTACTTCAACTCCTCACCCGCTGACAAGTCTACACAAAACACCACAATCGCTGCAATTAGCATCCCATCTCCCACACATTCGAGGCCAGTGATCACTCAACCGAGGATTCAGAACGAATGAGGAAGATTAATCACTGACAGCTAAAAGTACTGATTAATGAGCGGTCATTAAAACTTTGTGAAGGACTGATCAAAGCAACTTCATATACGTTGTGGACAGGTTTACAGCGCAACAAACAGAAGCTTGTTGAGCAAGGCAGAATGGTGCGGAAGGGTGTTTCTGCTATTTCTGATGAAGGAAATCTAATGATAATGCGATTAGGGTTCGGCAGGCAAAAGCGTCTTCTTTTAGTCATCTCCCAAACACAACTATAGTTCTAGTAGTAAATGCCCCCCATTGACCCCGTGAAGGGGGCCCAATATACACATCCACATATGCACGCATGCAGAATCCAAACACACACACACACACACACACTCAAATGCACAAAGGGAGCTTTGTGCACCAATGATGGAAGGTTCCTATGTGTGTGTGTGTGTGTGCGTGTGTAATTGGTATTACGAATGTGTTTAAAGGTGTCAAGGTCAGCGGCATGGCATACCTTTTCATTTTTCTCACCAGGTTTTACAAAAATACTGTTAAACTATGGCATCCGAGGTCTTGTCTTCCCAGCTGAGAGAGAGAGAGAGAAAAGCAGGCCGAGAGAGATATAGAAGTGCTGTGGGACCGACAGGGAGGAATTCTCAAGGGAATCGGGGATTAGGAAAGAGTGTCAGGGAGAGAGAGAGAAAGGAAGGGGTTGGGCTAAAATGCTAAAAGTGCAAGGGGTAAAAGCAGCAGTCCAAAAATGGAGGGGGAAGGGCATCGGGGGAAAGAGAAAAAAAAGAGAGAGTATGTATACATCTGTGTGTGTGTGTGTGTGCGCGAGTAAAGGAGCGTGTGAATAGACTCTTTGTGATCAAAAGACTTGTTTATTTTCTCTGCGCTTGAACTCCTCAGGAAACACATTTGGCCTGTCTCTCCGCCGTCTGCCACAGTAACCTCGAAATACACACCTTTGACTTTACACACAATCCCAGAGACGGACTTTACAGTGCTGCGATCCCACGGACAATATCTCCTGTTCAAACGCACACGCACATCTCAAAGGGATTCTTGATGGGGAGCGTGCAAATTGACGTCCATGTTTTCTCTTTCAAGTACACATAAACTCTCCCTCTCGTTCTGTTCAGTGTCCCCTCGCTCTCTGCTTCTCCTTGTCCCAACTGGTATTCAAACATTTTTAATAGGATTAGCACACATTCACTTTGGGGAAGAGCAGATCGATGTATACGAGGGATGAAAGATACGAGGGAGAGAAAGCAGTTTGTGGGGTTAAATGTGGAAGAGAGAGAACTGGAGTGATGCCTCCATATGCAAAACTACATGTTGATAAGGTGTTAGAAGTGGATGTAAGGGTATTTAAAGTGTTTTCTATGGTTTTTGGTTTCTAGAGAATTGTTAGTCCCTAAAAGTATTTGCTAGGTGGTTGCTAGGGTGTTGCTATGCAATTGCTGTGCCGCTTTTGGTTTCTAGGACATTGCTGGCTTTGAAGGAGGCTGCTAGGGTGTCTCTAGGTGGTTGCTCTGGTGTTTTTGGTTTCTAGGACATTACTGGCCCTGAAGGTGGTTGCTAGGTAGTGTCTAGGCTATCTAGGGAGTTGCTATGCAATTACTCTGGTGTTTTTGGTTTTCAGGATATTGCTGAGACATAAGTGAGGTGGCATGAGACATTATTGGCTTTAAAGGTAACTTCTAGGCTGTTTCTAGGTGGTTGCCAGGGGGTTGCTATGCAATTACTCTGGTGTTTTTGGTTTCTAGGACATTACTGGCCCTGAAGGTGGTTGCTAGGCAGTGTCTAGGCTATCTAGGGAGTTGTTATGCAGTTAGTAAGGTGTCTTTGGTTTTTTAGGAAATATCTGTCTTTGAAGGTGGTTGCTTGGGTGCTTCTAAGTGTTTACCAGTGTGTTGCTATGCAATTACTCTGGTGTTTTTGGTTTTCAGGATATTGCTGAGACATAAGTGAGGTGGCATGAGACATTATTGGCTTTAAAGGTAAATTCTAGGCCATTTCTAGGTGGTTGCCAGGGTGTTGCTATGCAGTTACTTTGGTGTTTTTGGTTTCTAGGACATAGCTGGCCCTGAACATGGTTGCTAGGCTGTTCTGAGTGGTTGCTAAGGTGTTGCTATGCGGCTACTATGGTGTTTTTGTTTTTTAGAACATTACTGGCCCTGAAGGTGGTTGCTAGGCCACCTACAAAGTGCAGTAAAAGCTGAAACTGTTTGTACTATAAACCACTGTATCTATAATTAGGGTAATAACATGATAAGACACATCAATTTTCAATATCAAGCAGCAAAATGAACTGTTTTGTAGAAGTTATACCTATAGAACAGTGCTCATTTTTACATCAGGAAATGGTGGATGAACATCTATTTTTATTGTTCTATTTTTTATTCAATTTGCATTTATTGCCCCTAAATCAAACAAAATCATTCACTACCACATTGTACAGAAGTCTTATTTGCCAACTGTTTTTGCAAATATTCCCATTTCTTTCCACACAAATGACATTCATAATGTGCATGGAAAAATGAAAAAGTTAATGATGTCCCAGTCCCTAGATATGGCTCACATCCCTCCTTCAATGGAAACCTGTGCTGTGAGCGCTCGCTGACATTTAATACTCATTGTTACCACCAACTATGAGCAATATAAATGAAATAGACCGAAAAAGCCATGAAAATGAAATACAGATCGTTTAAAAAAAAAAACAGGTGGATACTGTACTCATGTGGGGCTCGTGACGCAGACTAGCTCCTTCCTATAAGCAAATGCAATGAGAATGCAGTGGTAATTCATCACACACACACATACACACACGTCAGGCAGTGCGTACATGGGCACCCTCCAGCTATTTAAAGTAAATATTTCAAAAGTGGTAAAACCAGGTGCCCTGCGACCACTTGATTAGGTGTAAATAATGTTGACTGTAATCCTTGAGAGAGCGAGACTGTTTGTATGTGTGCGTGTGTGTGTGTGTGTGTGTGTGTTGGGCCTCATAAGCCAGCGAGGAAAAGAGACTGAAGGAGAGGAATGCAGGAGTTATATTTGACCCATTTCAGGCACTTTGCCAAGCACTGTGCCAAGCCTATGAGAGCGAGAGAGAGAGTGCTGGAATGAGGGTGAGGAATTAAAAGTGAGAACAGAAGTAAATTGTGGAGCAGAGACACAGGACACCAGCCGCAAAGAAACATGAGCGAGGTTAAGTGTTAGAGGACACCGAACGGCTACGAGAGCGCACACGTGTTTATAAGCGCCTGCGAGGGCCGCTGGTATGGTGTCGGTCTATATCGGGCCCGGCATGTGTGTGTTGACAGCGGCTCCTGTCTCTCAGCTAGGAACTCTCTCTTCCTACTTCTATTCGCACTATTCGCGACTTCCTACTCTTCTTTTATCTCCCTCCCGTGCGCAAACGCAAACTCTTTCCATCCTTCTTTTTTCGGCCCAGAATAGTCGTGGAGTGAAAAATTTCAAACCGACATCTACACTTTGTTTTGGTTGGAGACATCCTCAAAGTCTCCAGATAATTTGTTTCATATTAAAGCAACAAAGCTCAACATTATATTTAAGAAAAAAGGACAGTGAGGGAAAAAAACGGAGAGGGGATTGAAATGATGGGGTAACACTGGGATATATATGGGGTATAAAGTAAACGTGAGACGGAGCGCAGGGTTCGGAAAGAGTGAAACGCTGCCCGGGGTGAGTCTGTCGAACACTGTAGACTGTGTGGCAACTGCGGCCTCATTACCTCACTGGCAATGAAGTCTCGTCCCTGCCTTTTAACATGGAGGATATGTGTGTGTGTTTGTGTGTGTTGCAGTGAGAGGAACACAGTGTCGGTTTGTGAGGGGGAGAGAAATAAAGAAAGAGGGTGAGAATATGTGTTTGCGTACCCAGTGCCAGGATGACTGTGGTGTGCCGACAGCTTGCCAACGCTCCAACCTCAATCACGTTCGTCGGGTGTCGAGAAACACCTCGCGGTGTCTGTTGCTATGGCCATTAGTCTCCAACCGCACGTAGATATAAGCCAAGATAATAATACATAATCATTAAACGCTGTTATAATGACAAGCCACCGTGATGCCTACGTCGCAGTTTGGCACGCTGAACAAAGGATTCGAGTAACTATATTTAACACTTTTAAACTTAGCCTCGTTTGAACGCTATATAATTGCAGTGTGACCTTTCGAAGGTTGTGAAATTTAGTCAAACGCATCTACCACTTAAAGGACTAGGGCTGAAAAGGAAACTTTGCTGAAAATTCGAGTTTGTTTCTCCATCGGAACAGATTTGGAGAAATTTAGCATCGCTTGCTCAGCAGCGGATGCGATGAAGTGAATGGGTGCCGTCAGAATGAGAGTCCAAACAGTTCACAGTAATCCAGAATTATTCCACTCCAGTCCAGCGATTAATGTGTTGGGCGTTTGTAATACACAAATAAGAGTTTTTAATTTTAAACCATCGCTCCCAGCTAAAATATCTGGTCCTCTATCCATAAAATTGCTTTCTCCAATGAAAAAAGTCATCAGAGAAACATGCAAAATGGTATTAAACAAATATATTAGCAGATCTTGACATTTTCACCACGGACTGGTATTTTGGCCAGAAGCAGCAGTATAAATTTAAAACGTCTTGAATGGAATTGTTTCTAACAAACATGCAGTGTTTCACAATAAGTTAACTGATGGTCTGGAGTGGTGTGAATTACCTGTGGATTATTGTGATGACACTCATTTTGACGGCACCCATTCACTTCAGAGGATGGAGAATCCAACTCATCTACATCTTGGATGGCCTGATTTCTGCAAATTTTATTTTTGGGGTGAATGAGAAAGAAAAATCACTTACACGCCAATATTGTTTTGGACCCCACTGATTATATGGACAAAGACAAAGTTCTTTAAAACATCTTCTTTGTGTTCTGCAGATGAAATAAAGTCATTCAGGTTTGTAAACAGTATTTCCTCAAATATTTGTGTGTAAGGAACTGTGGATGTAGCCTTGGACTCTGCCAACAGTTTGAGAGTCTGCACATTTTAAACCGTACGATCACATGCATTGTGTTAATGTCTCCTGCATCTTCTTTTCTTGCAAGAACTCCAGCCTACATGTTTGGCCGGATGCTGTATAGCACAAGGCCTTGAATGTGAACAATCTTGTTTGATGGAACTGTTGTGTTTGTGTTTAAATGCGGAGGACACGGATGAGTAAATTAGCGAGAGTGAGATATCTCCTTATGTCTTGCCTTTATGTGGTTTTATACGAATCGGCATGTTCAACATTATATGCTCATTGAGGGATTCTGAATGCCTGCCATTGTACACTTCAACATTATGATAGGAATTTTCATCATTGATATAAAAGGTTCCATCAACGACAAGAGCTCAGTACATTAATCAAGTATACGTACATTGTCAACTAGTTAGTGGAGATGTGAAAAAACAAAACTAGTTGGTGCGGTTAATTATTAATTATTAATTTACCCAATATAATTTAAGGTTAACTCCAATTTATATGAGTTTTCTTCAAGAGCCTTTAACTAGTCTGCTTCAATAATCGACTACTTGGAAAACCTATTCCTACTAGTTAGGCTAAACCCTCAGATCCATGATAAAATCTGACTAATAAAGGTGTTCTATGACAAAATGCTAAATAGTTAAAGCGTACTTGTTATAAAATTGACCATTTAGAGATTTTTGTTTATTTGTAAATTCACAAACTTAGACAATTCTTACTGAACTACATCAAAAGGCATGTTTTGTATTATTTATCTAAATGTAAATCATTTGGTAAGCTATTATTATACGTAGATTGAAATTAAAAATTGTAATAAATTCTGTAGGCTAATTTAAGTGTAAATAAATATGCTACAAAATACGTTTGTCTGTCGTGAGAACGTGTTTGTAGTAGGTCCAGGGCTTTAAACCACTATTCAGACTCTTAGCTGACATTCAAATATGTATTCAAAATAACTCACCCATCACACCAGCTTCTGTCACGAAATGGGAAGTTAACAGTCAAGAGGTTATTTACATGATTTCTCACCGCAGACACTTAGTCGGCTTTGCAGGTGGAAATCTTTCCGTAATCTAGTAAAATCTGCTTGGTTTGATGCTGCAAGGCGGCGTGTGAAATCAGATAGAGTTTGGTGTCCATCTAGTGGTTAATCGTGGTAGTGCACAAATGCAGTTGGAATGAAAGAGGCGGGAAAAGGCGTGTTCGAATTGTGACCCCTCGATTTCCTCACGTTCTGAACACAACAATCCAGTTTAAATAGTTGGCCATGGGCTGTTTTTACCCGCTGTTTTCCAGCAGGTCGTCAGTTGGTTCAACTCACTTAAACCTAGAAACCATATGTTCCAGTGGATCTATAACAATTTTTAGTAGGTACCCTGCTGAAAACACAAAACAATGGAAACTATCACAAAATGTAATGTTTTTACTAGTTATAATGGGACTTATGGGAAACTGTTGGTCTCTAATGGTAATTGGTCGCCTTCTATTGGTGGATTTCCATTTAGGAATAGCCTATGTCCCAAAACACATTACAGAAAACCATTTTTGTAGTGGAAACCATATAAGTTCTGTGATGTTTTTTTTTAAATTATAGTTTCATTATTTGTTCAAAATTATATATATATTTGCATTTGGAGGTAGCCTGCTATAATGAACATTTAAAATATTATTACATGAATAGTATACATATTTAGCACCACGTTGAATGTACATACCATATGTAGAAAGCTGCACTAGTACATTTTTATCTAGCAATCTGAATCTAGATAAATTTGTGTCTATTGGGGAATTCAAAGGCATCATAAAAAGAGTGCTACATGTGATTGCTTTTGTTGAGAGGATGTCTGTTGTAATGTGTTGCCTTGTTGAATTTTTAAATTGTCTTACTGTATATAGTGGCAACGTCTCTCTTGTAAAAGAGATATTACATTTCAGTGAGACTTCCTGGTTAAAAGGTAAAACAAAAAAATAATACAAAACATCTCATATTATTACTGTACCATGGTGCTGCCACAGATACTTAAAGACTGGCTAGGTTGTGCTTCATTAAATGTACATGGGTAGAAGTTAAATAGACTGTCGTGATTTTAAAACTTACAAATATTTATGTCTCATGGGTTTTAGAAGTGATAGCACAATGACGTCACACAGCAAGAGAGTTCAAGAACTGCTGTAGATGTTAAAAAGCAGCGCTTGACTGACTTCTCGAAACACCTCATAACCAGAGTGGCTCTTAGAGACTCCGGTCTGAGAAATCATCAGCTTGTTAGTGTTAAAACCTGAACGTGTTTGGGAATGCTTTGCATTCCCATGCTTAATGTTTTTCTCCCGAGGACCTGGATTTCCTTTGTGTGACAGTTGGCAGGTGTGATCTGAAAGATTTCTTTTTAGAACTAAACATTCCTTAGCTAACATAAAATTAACTTTTGTCACTTGTGTGTCATTTAGAAGACACAATTATTGATATATATATATACATCCTTCGTGAGTAATGGGAGGTTGCTTTGTGTAATACAGAACGGCTTTGAAACCCAGTGTTAGGCTTCCAGGCCTTCACTCTACTTCCAGCTAGAGTTTAAACTCAATTGAAAATCAAGCAGATTTTCTAAACACTTAGTTTGTAAAAAGCACCTTGGATAGGTTTCCAAAATTACATCAATCAATTACGCAGATTAAATTAATACAAATTTAAAGGCAGATTGAAAGTCGCCTCTGACATCTTCCACCACATTCTAATACAGCAGGAATATTACAGGTTCAGAACAAAATAAACTCATTCAGCAGCATTTGTGGCCTAGCAACATATCACAAAAATGTGGGTTGAAGTGAAGCACTTTACAAAGAAACTGAATTGAGGCCAATCTGTGGGTGTTAAAACACTCAGTATGGCCACAAGACTTAAACAATATTTAAATTGACATGATTTTATTATCATACTTACAGTTTTACTACTAGTTACCATTTCTACAATGCTAGAAACCCTAGAAGCCTTTGCAGCTCAACTCAAAACTGTCAGTTTTGTGAAATGTGTAGCAATGTGAAGTTTCCAAAAATCATCCGAAGCAATCTAAATGCTTCACTGCAGTCTCTCTCTCTCTTTTTCATAAGCAGGGACTGGTGAAATTCAAATAATTTTTTGTAACTAACATGCCACTAATGTTGTTGACTGAACTTCTATTAAATGTTGTTTTTGAATTGGGCTTTTCACACACTCATTTTAACTATGGGTCGACATAAATGATATTTACAAATCTATAATAATTAATCTGACAAGTGCGAGACAGAACCAGCACGCAACTTTAATAAGGAAGCTGTCACTTTAAGCGATTAATTTAACTAAACTCCTCCGTTGCTGTTTACATATTTCCCTCAGATGCTGAAACTAAACCCAGTATCTAAGATTTTGTGACTGCATTCATTAAAATGCATGCATATTCAATATATGCATATACAATTTACCTTATGATTGGATGGTAAACAACTTGTGATATTCTAGCAAGACACTCCATGCCTCTGGCCTGCAAAAATCTTCATAACCCAGAGTTTAACAGCAGATGCTACTTGCCCCAGGCAGGGTTAAAAAGACATGAACCCAGAGTTAAGTGTAGAACCAAAATCCTCATATACCCACAAACATTTTTAAAAGGTGAAGGAGAAGACAGAACCAGACATGGACACATTTTTGGTCTAAAGTTGCACTTTAATCCTAACACTTATTGGCTGTTTGGCCCCCTCCCATCTTTGCCCACCCCGTTCCCACCCCATACAACAGGCACACAGAGAGCGATGAGTAACAGACAGTTCAACAGTTCTGAAACAAAATCCGGATTCAAATCCAGAGCGGATTACAGATTCCATGAAGAGCTTCTGAGGTAAGAGCGAGACGCACACCGACAGAGAGGAAAAAGGATCTTCGCAAAAACGCAGATACAGAGTCGAAAGTGACCATAGTCATGGAGTTAGCATCGTCAATGTCAAAAAAGAGAAGCGGATGTGTGTTCTGAGAACAAAAGGAAAAGCATCTGCATGTTTCCTGACAAAATGTTACGGCAGAACTCTTTGGTTTCAACTCTTGAGGTTTTAGCATGAAAATCTTCCTTTGTTGACCTAATCAGTTACCTTTGGATTGAAGCTCTAGTAGCCGAAGGGAAATGAACATGAAAAGCACTGGATATTAATTTAAACTCAGTCAAAGTAACTGCTCTAAGTTGCAATTTGAATGTAGCAAAGACAGAAAAATCAGCTTATTCCGTTTCAAATTTGGCGATGCAAAACATACTGCGCACAATGACAACGATGCGGTCGTGGACATTCCTGCTGTAAATGGTTGAAGAACAGTTTTTCAACAGTGTGCATGTCTACAAGAACGTCCATGCATTTGAGAGCGTCTAGCATGTGAGAGGTCCCGCGGTAGAGGTTTAACTTTGGTATCATTCAGGGCCCTCTACGGCAGAGCCGTCCGCACACACCGACACATAGAGATATATACAAAAACCAATAACCACATGAGCAACGTACACATAGAAAACCGATGTGAAAACAAAACCTGCCATCAACTGTTCTTCAAAACCGATCGTGGGCCGAATATTTGAACCGGACGTAGGATAGATAACCTGGGGAAATCTGTGAACCCTTATACTCACGCGAAAAAGACCCTCTCCTGAGCAACATCTCCTCTGCTCCCCTTTGTCAAATTCTTAAAGCTTTTTTCCCATCTATTTGGCATTTCTAATCAAACATGAGGTATATGCAGAAGCGTATCTCTCTCACTCTTTTTCCCTCATCCAACGCATCTAAAAAAAAAAAAAAAAGAGAAAAAGAAACAGAAGCAAAATCGAAATAAAAAGAAATCGTTGGAACGAGAGTCATACTTAAAATTAGCCCGTAACTATGCATTACATCAACTGAGCGTGAGAGATATAGTTTGGAAACTTGTCATCTCTCGAAAGCGGTGGACACTTTTTTTTAAAAAAAGGTGCCCGCAAAAACAACAGTCACTTTTAGTAGCTAGTTTTGGTTTCAAAAACTGAACTTTGTCGTCAGTTCAACATTGACACGTGCTTTTTTTTGTTCCCGAAGCTACCCCGGTTTGGTTTTACAAAGATTAAAAAGAGACCGAATTGATAAATTAAAACGCTATAAATATACATAAATAAGCCAATAAATAAGATGAAGAGTTGGAAACATAGAAATCATCGATACACCCTCCCCTCACACAATAAATACAAATTTCCGAGGGAAAAAAAATCAAAGAGAGACAGTTTAAAGCTTTTGGTCTAAAATCAAGTCATTATCATCAACATTTCATAAGGACTATTTTATCACAGCCTTTTTTTTTTCTTTTTTCTTTTTTTACACATTAGCAATAGTAAGCAGTTGAACATAGATTTTTTTTTCCTACAAAATCTATCAAAGCACTAACAGGTACATTCCCTCTAGAAGTGTAACGTTAACTGGATTTCCAGCTTCTTTGAAAACCCCATCCCACCCCGTCCCACCCCACCTCTACATTTCTCATTTGTCTGCGTTTTTTATGTATGCGTCTACGATCACACAGTCAAAAAACGGTTCGCGCCGACACGCCGGGGCGAAAGTTACGTTGGCCTATCGGTCGTGTTTCGGTTTGGTTTCCATGCTGGAGATGAGCTTCCACATTCACACATGTCTCCTCGGAGAGACCTAGCACCAACACGGTCTTTCTCCACGCCGTTGTGCATTGGTTAGGTTGCTATTTGGTGTCAAAAAAAAAAAGAAAAGAAAGGTTTTCGCTTTTGGTATGTCTTCGGTTTTGGCTTATCTTTTCACAACATTCGCAATCGAAGCAAAACTTGGAAGCTACATGTTCACAGTATTGTTTCAAACCCGCCTGATGAGGAAGCCCCCCCTCCCCCGGCACGATCAATTCAAAATGACGAAACGCACGAAATATGAAAATAGGCAATACGTCACCCCATTATCCCAAAAATATAAAGCAATGAGACGAGTCATACAGCATAAACAGACAGACCAAGAGGAAAAAGCAATAAAACAAAATATATATGTATATATATATATTCTGAAGTTCAGTTCGATGAGGTTAATAAATATTCTCCCGTCCAGGAAGGAGAGTGAAAGCATCGACTTAACGGAAAGAAGGAGGGAAGGAGGTGAAGGAATGATCTTCTGGTCGAAGCCACGGCGAGTCTTTTCACGAGTCTTGCTACTCTGAAAACCTCCTCCTCGTGCACCTCCTGTGGTCCACTCCTAGTATTTGGTTTCATTCCATGGAGCAAAGTTCAGTTTTAGTCCATTGGTTTTGGTTTGGTTTCATTTTTGGTTTAATCCGTGAGTTGGAAAAAAAAATAAAAATAATAATAATAATAAAAAAAAGCGGTGACATCACATGTCTCCCCCTCAGCTTCTCGGTTGTTGGATTTCTCCTTGCGAGTTTCCTCGGATCCTCTTCAGTCACTGCTCCTCTTGCTTTTCTTCGTTTGGCCTGCGTTTGTTTTTGTCTGAGGCACAGGAGAGGGGTCTAGAGAGGATGGAGGGCAGGGGTTTGGGGGCTCGGGGGGATTCGTTTTTAAATTTCTCCTCATGTAGTTTTTTTTATTTTTTGACATGTCTGAGGTCTTGTCATCTGAGCACTTTTCAGCTGACGCTAAAGGCCAGACAAACGCTTTGGTATCCAAGAAAAGTGAGTGGAGTTTGAGGCATGGATGCGATTCCAGCAGATGATCAGTGATGGAAAGGGAATCACAGTAAGTGTGTGTGAGAAAAATCCCTCTGAATTCGTTGAGCGTCGTGTTTTTCATTGTAAGTTTTGACATGAAAAAATGCTGAAAATGTCATGAATGCAATGAAAAGAATGAGAAAATTTAAATACTCGGTAGCAGAGGTAGATCGAGAAATACATTTACAAAAAGTTGAAATTATAAGGGGTGCATGGAAAAATGGTATTTGGTGTTGTGTAGTAATCTGATCCTGGACAAGTCAGGTTTCAAAGTCTTAGGTAAAGCTTTTCTCTCCGATTTTTTGGTTTTGGTTTTTGGTATTTTGGTTTTGGCATTTTTTTGTCTTTGTGAGTCTTTTCCATTCTTCCTCTGTGTGTTTATTTTTTGGTTTCTCTTCTCTACCATCCAGTGACACTTGTCAGATGTCCATCCTTTGTTCCATTCGTTGCCACCCGTTTTCCTTTTTTCCTTGTTGTTTCTTCGCAAAGTTTTTTGGCTCTCGACCCTGCCCTCGAATTCATCTGTTCGTGTAGGTTCGTCTTTTTCCATTTGGAAAGGAATAAATGTACATTCTCAAAGTAGCTCCGTCGAAGCCACCTCTCCACGCTGTGTAGGTCAATTTTTTGGTTTAAACAGTCCCCCGTGATCCTGTTCTCTCCTTATCCCTGTTCTCTTCTGCTCATTTCTCTGTATTTTTGGCATTAAAAGACGTAATTGGAGAGAGAGAGAGAGCACAAGAGAGAAATGGAGGGAGTGAGAGATGGCTTTGGTTGAAAAGGCGAGTCTTGTCTGTCTTCTTTCTTCCGCCCCTCTGACTCCCCTCAGGTGCAGCAGGTTGGTGTGGGCGTCACTCAGCCATGGCTCCGCCCAGATGGGGCGGCGAGGCATCGCCTAACGAGCAGAAGGAGGCGGGGCTTGAGCAGGGGGAGACGGAGCAGGAGTCTGGGCTTGTGCCGCTGGCACCAGGAGGCGGAGAAGCCCGTGGGGTGCCGACCAGACCCATGCCTGCGCTCCTCGCCAGGGGCAGTAAAGTGGGGCGGTTTAGGAAGAGGGATGGACGAAGTCCAGCTCCTGGACCTCCAGCTCCACCCAGGAACATTTGACCACTGCCCTCAAGAGCGGAAATGGGTATCTGGCCACCACTGGCAGCCAGGGCTGTGAAACAGATGAGAGACAGAGTTTTCAATTTAGGGCATATGTAAAACATGCACACTTTCACCAAAACCTTACAATGGCTGTTTGATGGCCCTTTTCCACCAAAAGGGTGCTGGTCCTTTTCTACTAATTGACAGTTGAATAATGACTAATTGAGGAGTCTTTTTAGCTTTTAGAATGCATTTTAACATTTAAATTAAATTACACCATCACGCCAGCTTCCGTGTAAAGGGCTGAAATTAAATTCTAAATATATATATATATGTAAATTTACATGTATATATATGGCTAAAAACAAAACAAAAAATAAAAATTTCTTTTGCTCACTAAGGCTGCATTTATTTGATCAAAAATACAGCAAAAACAGTGATATTGTGAAATATTATTACAAATTTTAAATAACTGTTTTCTATTTGAATATATATATATATATATATATATATATATATATATATTTTTTTTTTTTTAAATTCCTCCAATCTTCAGTGTCACATGATCCTTCATTCTAATAAGCTGATGTGCTGCTTAAGAAACATTTCTTTTTATCATCAGCATTGAAAAATAATTGTTGCTTGATATTTTTGAAATAAACATTTAATCAGGATTATTTGATAAATCAAAAAATTCAAAAGAGCAATATTTATATGAAATATAAGCATTTGCATCCTAGATGAAAAAAAGTATTGCTTTAGTTTATAGTTTTTGCAAAAAAACAAACAAAAAAAACTAATAATAGTATTTGATAATATTATTCACCGCTTTCAATTGATATATATGTATTTAATAAAGTATAAACATTTGCATATTTAAGAAATATCTATTATTTAGTAATATTGATTTACAGAAATAGATATAGACAGACAGATATGGAAAACAATCTGGAGTATAAATGAAAGAAGTGATGCAAGGCAACTTATGGACCCAGAGTGGTCTTTTCTTTTTGGCAAACACACAGAACGGTTCTAGACTGTGGATCTGTTCCAGCACTGTGTTGGTGGCAAAGGGCTATAAGTGGTTAGGCTGAAAGTACAAACAAACATAAGGGCCTGAAATGGCAGGTGCTTTTAAAAAAGACAGACAAGACACACAAACACAGTTTTTCTTACACACACGCACGCAGACACACACACATCAGTAGTGAGGATGAAGATGTGATGAATATGCGGCTGGAGGACTTTTTTGATGGTGAATGATGGGAAGGGTACCATTATGTTATTCTAACTGATCTCTAAATATGTTCTCCTGCTCCGTATATTTCTATCAAAACACTTTCATGCAAGCGTCTTTTTCTCCGAGCTTTTTTGATCTCGTCCTCTTCACTATGACAAACCTTGCATTGTGGCCAGAGGGTTGCTGCTGATGAGGGCCTGGTTCATTCCTGTGCTTACACCCATCATTGTGTTCCTGTAACGTGTGTGGAGTCATTTACACAAACACACGCCATTCATACAGAGATGAGAGATCATGCAGAGAGAAGCAAGCTTTTTTTAGTGACATTTCAAGAGCAACCGCGTTCATCGTAGACAAAGAAAACTCAAAGAGCAAGAATTTCAGCCTGCGGTTTAGATTAAAATTGTCAGGTTTGGAACACGACTGAGAATAGAGATAGCATTGTGAAAACGAGTATGATAAGACTACAGCAAAACTGTAATTATTTCAGAATGCTTAGTCATAATGAAAGATGCTGACAGAAATACACTCTGTTATAATCACAGGCTTCATGATCTCAACCATTTATGATCTCAGCATTTCGTGAATTCAAAAAACACTGGATGCCGGGTATATGCAAATATTCTTGCACATCAGAGATATAATAAATATATAAATTATGTTTTGTACTGTATTTTATTGTTATAATTACTATCATTATCAAACATATTTGTAACAATTCTGTCCTAAGATTTTTCATATTATGTAACAATAGACACTTCATTTGTGCAAATTTGCAAATGTGGTTTTGTATAAAAACATTCATAATATTGTATCCCTCTCAGTATGTTAGCTCTAAACAAATATTGCTAGGGTTAACTGATTGCTAGGGTTATTAATAATAATATAATTATAATTATCAATTATATTGTTCTTATTGTCTATTAATATTGTTTATTACATGCAGAGCACATTTTTTAAAATGTCAAAATATAATAAACAAGAAAATGTAAATATTCATTATAATGAATCAATATATTATTTTAGCTGAAGAAAACAACCTAATATTATTATAATTATTATTATTTATTTATTAAACCGTCTTGATAATAATTTACATTATGTGCAACACTGAATTCTAATTTTTCCCCCAAATGTTCGAAATATAATAAATATGAAGGAACATTTATATTTATATATATTAATATTACTCAATATATTACTTTGTTTGTTGACTAAATATATAATAAATAATGATCATCTTCATCATTAATATTATTATAATAATTTACAATACTACTATTACTAATGGTTATTATTTTATTATTATTTAAATTTCCAATCGTTTTCAGCATTACTATAAATACAGCACCAAAAGAGCATTTTCCTGCCCTAAACAGATGAAGCATCTTCTCACCCTGTGTTCAGGCCAGGGCTGCTGAGACTGGGCGGAGTCGGGCTGACTGTGCTGAGAGGAGGCGGAGTCACTGAGGAAGGGGCGGAGCTCATTGCTGCATGTCCACTGGGGTTGAGAGGGCAGGCCACAGAAGGTGTGGGACTGACGGCTAGAGTCAAGAGAAAGGAGTCAGTGTCTGTACTTATAACCACACATCTGAATGGTACATTATTCATTGGAAGTGCTCTTGTTACCTGTTGTGCTGAGACTGGTAGCGACCTGAGCCAGTCCCTGACTGGACATCTACAGGAAAAACCAACAAGACTCGCGTTAACAAACATACTTCTCCTCAGTCTTTAATAGTTTCCTTTACTTCCAAAGGTTCAATTATTATTATCTGGTGGAACATTATTCATGACCAGACATGTCTCCTCTGTATGGCATTCAGCGCCCATTCTCACCATGCAACACGCAAACATTTGAACACAGCCGTCTGCCGAAATGGCTTCAGGCCAGATCAGCAGCTAAAGCGGTGAGTGGGTGTACCATGTGCGGGCTGTAGCAGGGCGGCTTGTGCGTCGGCGCCGGAGGCTGACTGGGCAGAGGAGGGGTGGCGCTGCTGGGGTTTATACGCTTCTCTTTCTGCCGCCGGTTGCAGAACCAGACTCGGATGACCTCTTTCTCCATGTTGAGCTGCTCGGCCATCAGCAGGATTTCTTCAGAGGTAGGCTTCTGGTTCTGAGGGTGAGGCGAGGTGCAGGAGTACGTGAGATATGACAGAAAAAACCAAAAACACTTGGACTAAGACCAGGCTTCAGCCCGAAACTGTTCATGTTGACGCATGAAACCAATGATATAAATCAAAGAAGCGGTTGAGTAACTGGTACTTAAAAATACATGTAAATACAAACTTGTCGAACTCATAAGAACTTTAGGAACTGACCGTAATGCTTACAAGTACGAGTTTCTCGGAAACGACAAGAAACAGTGCCTCAAGCGTATTGGCTGTTTGCCGCCCCTTGATCTTAGATGGGCTTCCTCTGGAAAAACACCTCAGTCTTACCAACACAGGTGTGGTGCTTACCAGAGAAAACTGTGATGCCTAACAACTAGGGGATTAATGAATCTGTATTGTGTGGTAAGACGCTGAAATGATCTTGAAATGGCTGTAGTTTGGGTTTTTCAATTCACCAACTCTTAGTGCTAATTGCTAGTGCTAATCAACTTAAAAACAATGAACACTCTATTTAATTTGATTTGATTTTCCAAAACAACTTACAACATGAACACTGCAATCACTGCAATAAACTGCAGAATTATTACAATATTACAGATTATTATACTATATTATTTATATGAATTAATTTGATCCAAATGAACTGTCAAACGATTAATCGCATCCAAAATTTAAAAAAATGTTTACAAAATATGTGTGTATGTTGTGTATGTTTGTTAATACAAACACATTCATGTATATATTTAAGAAAAATATGTTATGTTTATATATGAAATAAATTTATATAATACAAGAATATAAATATTTAAATGTATATACATAAATATTTTCAAAATATATACTGCATGTGTCTGTATTTGTGTATACATAATAAATGTACACAATACACATACATATATTATGTAAACAAAAATTTATTTTAGATGCAATTAATCACGATTACTTAGCACTAATTACATTATATACTGAAAATACATTTTATTATTTTATATAATTATATATATTTTGGTATTATGTTTTATTTTTATTTTATTTTATCCAGACATTAAAATTAAAAATGTATTTATTAATTTATTTATTACCCCCCCTCTCCAAAGAGAGCCTTGTGGAACAGTTAAGTAAACTGATATTATAAGTTATATGCATATAATTTAATGTCTAAAGCGTGAGTAACACTTCTACAATCATGCCAGATGTAGAAGGGGTTTAATGCGGTGACATAATTCTCATGCTGTATATTGCAACAAATTAGTTTGCAGCAGACTTCTGATTCTCCAGAGAGAAAGCGAAAAAAAAAAAAGGCATCAGCGTTTTCAAAAACCAATATATTATTTTTTATCATGAGACAGCAAAAAAGAGGTCATTTCTGGAGCTGAGGTGGGCTGTACAGAATGATCCAAGTCATGTGAACGAAACAATTTCTGGAAAGAAAATGAAAAGCTTGCTACATGTGATGTGAGCGTCTAACCGAGATGAAGTTGCGCTCCAGGGCTATGCGGACGTTGGTCTCGATGCTGGTGCGTTTCTTTCGGCGGCGTCCAGGCAAGCCTTCAAATCCCAGCAGAGGTGAGGACAGAGAACTGGGGCTCGGCAGCATGTTGTCTATCGCCATGGTTTCTGTTACGCAGAGACAAACACACACAATACTGTCACATGAATCACAGGGAACGCTGTTGTGAAACGGCAGAAAGAAAACTGACAGAGACACACACCTGCGTCGCTCAGCCATTTCTCCAGCAAGGGTTTGAGCTTGCACATGTTCTTGAAGCTGAGGTTGAGAGCCTCGAAGCGTGAGATGGTGGTCTGACTGAAGTCATTGCCGTAGAGCTTACCCATGGCCATACCCACGTCCCCCTGCGTGAAGACACGGAGCAGAGTTACCATTCACTTCTTTCATCAGTTATTCCTATACGGACAGAACTGGTTTACCTCGAGGACATTTTCACATTTCTCATGCATATATTATTTCAACTTGTGTGGTTCTTTATCACATCTCTTCTGATAAAATCTAGAGCAAATCCTTGAAGAATTTTAATCTTATCCAGATTTGAAATATCTGTGCTGTTATATTTTCACACAAAACAACTTCTCATTTATTTGATTAATGAATAGCATAATTAAAGCTAAATTTCTCATTGAGAAACTGTTTGCATCTACGTTATGGGTTTAGATCTTTTTATCAACTTAATAATAACAGTACAGCAGGTATCCCATGTGAGTTAAAGAAATCAATTATTTTAAATAATGCATTAAATGAATGCATTAAAATGTTAATTGTCATTAAAATGGTATTTAATTTAAACAAAATAATTTCATTAAAAAGGTAATGTAAGCTAATGCATATCCTAATAATAGCCATATCCTTATATATGATAATTAATATTTATTTTAATAAAAAAAGATATATATATATATATATAAATATTTACAAAAAATTCAAACTTGCATTAAATTGTTATTTAGTTAGTTCAAATACATAAAGTAGTGCTGTCAGACAATTACTCACAATTAACTGCATGCAAAAAAGTTTTTGTTTACATAATATATGTTTGTGTACTGTGTGCTAAACATATTTATTATTTATATATAAAGACACACACACAGCAACATTTTAAAAAATATTTACACATATTTACACACACACACACACACACATATTAATATTCCTATAAATTATAGACCACTCATACATAAATATATTTAATATATATGCGTAACATTTTTGTTAAATATATACATGCTTGTGTGTGTATTTATATATACATAATAAATATACACAGAACACACATACACATATATTAAGTAAAAAAAAAAAGGGACGCGATTAATCACAATTAAAATAACAATTATAATAAATATTTATACGTTCGTTTTGTATTATTAATAAAAAAGTAAAAATATTTTTTACGATTAAAATGGCTCCCTTAATTATGTTATTAATCTTATACATATATTAAATAAGCATTGTTTATTTAAATAATTTCATTGTATTTACTAAATGCATGTCAAAAAATGTTTTAAAAGTTTTGATCTGTATCAGAAAATATCAGAAATCACACACACACACACCTGCGTGAAGCCCAGTTTAATTCTCCTCTGTTTGAAGGTTCTGGCGAACTGTTCAAGCTCCTCCAGATCGCTGGGCTCCTCGGCGTGAGCTGTCACCGTGGGAATGGAGCTCATGGGTGGGGCTGAGGAGGGGGCGGAACTCACGGCGCTCTCCACGCTCTTCTCCCTCTGCAATGACCACAGCCTGTCGTCAAGATGATGCTACAGCACAGATTGGGGAAACACACTACTTTCTCAAACACAGGTGTAGTGCAAGACACACAGCGCTTCCATTTCAAACACATTACAAAAGATCCCCTTAAGTTTCACATTTATGTGGATTTCTGACCATATCTTTTTTCACTGTTCTAGAGCAAATCTAGACTCTGGCATACTATAGCATGCTACAAACTTGTAGAAGTATGCAATATTTACACTAACGTTCCAAAGTTTTTAAATGCATTCAATTAATAGTTTTATTAAGGAAGCATTAAATTGATCCAAAAAAAAGTCAAATTCACCTTTGTATATCAGAAATAAATTCCATTTTAAAATATATTCACATAGAAAACAGTTATTTTAAATTAGAATAATTTGACTGTTTTGACTGTATTTTTGATCAAACAAACGCAGCCTTAGCAAGCAGTGCCAGCCCGTCCAACAGGCAATACAGGCGGTCGCCTAGGGGCCCGTCTTGCTTTGGGGGCCCTGCAAACATGTGAACTGTCCATACGGTATCTGTGACTGGCTAAATACGACCCAACGGAATGGCCAGGGGTTTCGTTTCCTGACACTTTGAGTGTCTGATTGAGCTTTCAGGCAGGAGACCACTTACTACAAGCCTAAACGTGAAAGTTTTTGTTTTGCTCAATTTAATAAAGTGATAAAGACTAGAATGTCTCACATTCTGACACACTTTTTATTAAGAATTTTAACATTGACAAAACATAGATACATAAAATATGAAAATCTCCCTTACGAAGATTAACCATGGTTATACTATCACAAAATACGGTTACTATAGGTAAACCATGGTAAAAATAAAATTAAGGGAATTGTGTATAATAATATGTAATAAATGTTTTAATAGATTATGACATTTACATCACAAAAATATCAGGGAGTGACATTTGTAAGCCCCATCATAACTGGCAGGACCGGTCTAATGACAGCTCATTAAAGTAGTATATGGATGACATATATGAATATTAAGCTTGACATGTTTCATAAGCTGTATATCCATAACTGCTGTCAAAGTTGTGCTACCTCCATGTTTATTCAGCAGCATATCCATCTTGAAATTGTCTTTTTTTGTACCTTCTTCACACTGTTTTTACATTAGTGGGCCCAATTTTTAATCTCGCCTAGGGCCCATACATTTCATACATAGCAGAGCACACTGTATCCCCTAAAGCAGAGGTTTTCAAACCTGTCCTACAAGCACCCCTGCCCTGCACATTTTGTATGCCTCCCTTGTCAGACACACCCAATTCAGGTCTTGCAGTCTCTACTAACGAGCTGATGGGCTGAATCAGGTGTGTCTGATAAGGGAGACATGCAAACTGTGCAGGGCAGGGGTGCTTGTAGGACAGGTTTGAAAACCACTGCCCTAAAGCAATGTGCTCAACCTCCCATTTCTCATTATTTAATTAGACTGAAAATTGCACTGATAAAAAGAGATAACTGGACGCCACTTGCTCATTAAATAAGCAATAATGAGGTTGACAGCCATGTAGTTTTGAACCTGTTTGGGTGTCATACCTGTGCTTGAAGGCCCAGTCTAGGTGGGGAGGTCAGGAGACTCCCTGGGCTGTGCTGAGGTAGTGGAATCAAATTTGATGTCGAAAGTAAACCTGAAAGAGCACGGATGACAATTTCTCACTCAATCAGTGCGCACAAATGTTACTGATGTGGCAGAGACCCCACAGGCAAATGAGGAACTAATGTGTGAACAGGCGCGTCTCACCTTGCTGACCCTGCTGAGCCTGGGCTTGAGGAAGCAGGAACTGAGCCGGAGACTGCAGAGGATGACCGGGCATCAGGACCAGCTGCTGTAACTGCAGTAACTGCTGAATGTCCTGCAGAGACAGACAGAAAGCCTAATGAGAATAAAATAAAGAATGTGAGCAACAAAAGACAGGGAGGAATAAGAGAAAAGATCTGGTTATTCTACAAAGTCAAGTTTCAGAAACAGCTGGCTCAATTAAATCTTGTATTTTAGTTCAGTTGTAGGTCCTTTTACTAAATATACCCAGTCTAATATCACATTCTGTTAAAAAGTGATTTTATATGTATATATATATATATATATATATATATATATATATATTGAAATTGTATTTGCATAATATAAATACATTAAAAGTTCATTAAACTGAAAATACTGTATATAATTAAATAAAAATAAGTTAAAAACCTTAATCATTCAAATTCTATTACACACAAATTAAAAAACAAATATCAGTATAATGATGTAATTATAAAAACGCTATTCAAACTATCTTTTCTTTGTCTTGATTATACACACACACACATATACATATATATATATATTTAAAATAAAAATATTTAACATTATATTTAAATTGTACAAATATATATATATATATATATATACAGTATCTCACAAAAGTGAGTACACCCCTCACTTTTGTTGCTAGCAGTTCAGAC
>JAUCMS010000079.1:16898519-16924946 GCA_032357445.1 Enteromius radiatus | reverse complement strand
GGGGACATCAACTTTACACCATTATACAAGCTGTACACTGATTACTTTACATTCTATCAGAGTTTCATATCTTTAGCTTTGTCCCTTGAAAAGATATAATAAAATATCTACCAAAATGTAAGGGGTGTACTCACTTTTGTGAGATACTGTATATATATATAATTAAAAAAATACTTCACATTATATGCTAATTGTATAAGAATCTAAATGAATATTCAACCATGTTTTTATGTTATGATTTAAAAAAAAAGAATTATTTTAGATATTTCTGAAATATTTAGATGCAGTATTAATGCAAGGCTTTTACTGTATAGAAAAATGTAATTATTTATTTATACATACATTTGTTAGCAAAAAATAACAATAATTTAGTTACATTAAAACTAAATTAAAATGATCTTGTTTTCTATTAGGATTCAATAAAAAATATTAGCATTTAAAAACAAAAAGTATAATATACTATAAAAACATTTACTAAATCATTTAATACATCAAAATAACTAAATAATTTAAGTTAGTTAAACAAAAACAAAAAAAAGACACATTTTTCATTAGGATCTTTCACATGCAAGTAGTTAAGTAGCTTAAATTAAGTTATTTAAATACAAGTATTGCAAGTTTTCTGTTCATAACTGGGCGCATGCCAAAGATGCTGAAGAAGAGGTTTATTAAACCGGGAAACCTGCGCTTTCCTGAAAAAAATATAATAAGGAATACAAGTGCAGCGCTGAAGGTACCTGGGCAGTGAGCTGGATAGGTTGTGACAAAAGTGGAGGCGGAGCTTGTTCAGGTTTGGCTTGAGACTGGGCTTGTGCTGCAGCCTGATTGGCCTGCTGCTGCTGCGACTGTTGCTGCTGATTGGCTGCGGCGGCTGCATGGGCGGCATGCGCAGCGTTCGACTGCTGCACGGCTGCGGCTAACAGCTGCGCTTGAGCCTGCTGCAACAACAGCTGCTGCTGTGCAGGGAGGAGAGCGGCCAGCTGAAGATAGGAGCGAGGGATGAAGAGAAAAATGGAGAAAAGAACGGCGTCACCAAGCAGAAAGGGCGACATTTGGAGCACTTTCTCTTAAGCAAGAAGGGCCTAAGATGGCTTCTGAAGCACGTTTAAGTTACAAAGACATGTAGTTGCATTTAGTTAATACAAGCATAGAGCAAAAGAGAGAGAAAGAGAGAGAGCGAAACAGAGCAAGAGAGAGATCCAAGTATCTTTTTACATTTATGCAATTGGCAGATGCGTTTATATTTAACATCGCATTCAGGATACGCATTTTATCAGTTTTTGCTATCCCTGGAAATCAAACCCATGACCTTGGTGTTGCCAGGTATGTATCCATGTAACATATTTGTTTTCACTGAGATTTATTATTACATCATATCGCAAATTTAAAAAATTAAATTTGCTCTAAAGGTGAACTACTTGTGTGTCACAAAGCCAGTGTTTTCACTCAGAAATTGCTAGTAAATTTCACCAAAGAATTGGCAAGTAACACATTGAATTAAAATAATGAAATGTACTCCAATTTTATTTACAAATTAAAAAATTGTGTTTTATAGTGTATTCATGCTTTATTTATAATTGTCACTGCATGTTGCACTAGAAAAAGGAAAAGTGATGTCATTTTTTTTATATATATATATATATATATATATAAAAATGTTTAATTTAGTAAAAATGCCATATTAACAATCTGATAATTTTTTTAATTCATAAAACGCAAATTTATTAGATTTTTTTTTTTTTAAAGAAGCACTTAAAATCTTGGTGGTGCTGAGATTTTCTGTTTTTTATTTTTATTAATATGCATTTTTTTTTTGCATATTTTTATTAATATGTTTTACATTTTAATTCACGAGTTCAAACTTGCTGGTAATTAACAAACAGAGCGAGTTTGGCATGCTGCCCGAGGAGAAGACTCAGGGTTCGGTGGGCTGCCAAGCCCTAGGGTTATCAACCCTACCGGGTTTGGGGAGAAGAGAAAGAGAGGCCGACGGCCCGATCCGAACCCTGAGAGCTCCCCCAGGGGAATTTTTTAGAATATGGAGGAGAGGAGGAGGAGGCGGGAAGCTAAGATGGAGATACTGAGGGAAGGAGTTCTAGCTCTGTATAGGGAATGGCTTGCTATCCGATGGGGTAACGATCTAATGAGATGATTGATGCAGAGTGGGCGAGTAAATACTTGCACGTGCTCCTGCCGAAATTTGTTTAGCAACATCATTTAAATTGACGAGTGAGATAAATGTAAATGCAGTAAAAGTAAATAAATAAATAAAATGTTAATTTCTGCCTAGTGCTGTTTGTTTTCCCTCAAAAAACTGTAATGCTTTTTTTTAATTTTTTTTTAAATCTTTTCTAGCCTACATTTTTGTCTTATCACGCAGCCCTGTGTGTGTGTGTGTGTGTGTGTTCGCTCTTACCCCTGCGAGCTGACTGCCTGCCAGCATGAGTTGTGTGTGTGGCAGAGCCGGTTGAGCTGGAGGAGGTGGAGGAGCGTGAACACTGGTCATCTCAGCAGCTTCTTCTGCTTTCACCTATCAAACACAGTAATCAATATTCATCTGTGTATATGTGTATAATAAACACGTATCATAAACACTAATATTATGATACACTAATGCATGCGACACACACATAAATCACATAAACAGTAACAATATAAAACTTACAATAGTGGCATAGTACTATTTATTTATCATATTCAATTTCTATTTAGCAATCAAAAATCCATTAAAAATGCACTAAATACTAAGATTACTCATTTTTATTTCCTTATTTGTATCAAACGAACAGTGAATCATTTGTTACTGGTACAGCTGGTTTGTAACTGATATGCAAATTGCCATTACTAAATGTCAGCGACCGATTACGCCAACCACCACCACTTCATGTCTTTTCATGACAGAGGCAAAAACCACACACAAAGTCCATTTCCATATATAAACACGCACACTTCCAGTTATTCATCTGATTACTCACCGATCAGAAGAGAAGAGAAGCAGTTCAAATTGTTTAGTTATGTAAATATCCACCTAGAATCTTTCTGCTAACTACGACCGTCCTCTTCTAGTCGATCCGTCTCTTTTAACCTCACTTCTGATTGATCCATCTCCTTATAAACCTCTCACGCTTCAGCTCTCCCTCTCTCTCTCTCTCCTCCTGTATCTTGTCTGGCATCTTGTTAGGAATGCAGCTCAAAATGACTAAAGAAATCTCATTTGCATATTACAATGTTAACGGAGAATTACCCGAGGGCAAAATGGACGTCGCTAAATTATTTGGCATCAACACATACACAAACACACACACACCTTTGTGTTGCTGGGTGCAGGAGATAGGCAGAAAGGACTTGTTTTCATCGGCTGGGTCTGAACGAAACAGGGAAAAATTGATTAGAGGCAAAATGGATTAAACTGGATAACTTTAGGTGGAATAAATAATCTAAAACAGAACATATTTTACGATTTTAGGGTTACAGTAACTACAGTAATTCAAGGTCTGGTTCTCAGTCAGATACACTCTTAACAATATGCTTGCAAACAACAGTGCCACAGGAGAACCATTTTAGGCTCTTCAAAGGACATGCAGCAATGGAAGGATTAGGTGGATGTTTAAGGGTTGTTGTAATAATACACTGTTCAATATGCATTCACTTTCTGTCCAAACTGTTATAGCAGTAAGCAACAAACTTCAAAGAGAGAAAATGAACATGCTAGCCACGGGACTGTCCCTGCATTCACCTGGGACGACATTTGCAAATGACGAATGCTGCGTGTTATTAAAAGAAAGGTTTGAGCCGTTGGTTAACGACAGTGATTCTATAAATGATTTTTAGCACATACGCTAGATATACGCATTTTGTTTTACCTCAAGATCAAATCTCTGACAGCCCTGATTTTTGTTTTTTTTGTTTGTTTTAAAACACATTTATCGACAGCGAACCACTAATAAAAACCATGCACTAAAAGATGTTCACACACCTGATCGCTGGCCTCTGGACTGTTCCTCTCAGAGTCTGTAGAAACACACACACACACACATGAAGGACACATCAGGTCAGAATAGTGCCTCAGGCTCCAGCCCTCACATCAACAAAAGCGTGGTCTGGTTAGCCAGAGGCATTGCATTATTGGAATACCATGGAGCGTTTAACCTGGGTTACTGTAGGCTGCTGCGTGTTAGTGTGTGTGTGTGTGTGTGTGTGTGAGAAACTGGGGCCACGGCTGACTAAAGTGTTCTGTGTGTGATTCAGACCAAGTGGAAAATGTGAGAATTATGCCAAAAGAAACACACTTACACACACATATCTAGGAATAATCATGAATCATAGTAGTGTACAGGATAAAACACGCATGTAGTGTTTCTCTCCAACAATATCATCACAACGACACACAAACCTCTACATCATTATGATTTCACATACTTATAACAATAATTATATTGATTGTTCAGTAGACAACATAACATACATTTCTACAACATCTTAAAGGATTCATGCTCACATAGGCCATCAGTAATCAATGGTAATAATGATTTTTACCTGTACTGTCCACTGGAAGCTCAGTCCCCATCTTGTCGTCCTCCACGGCTTTAGACATCCTGATATCTACTGAAACAGAGAGAGAGAAAACACGTCTGGCATTAGCTTTGAAAAGCAATTCTGTAAGTCGGCCTTGTATCATCAACCACATAAAAGTGTAGTTGACAAATAATCTGTTTTCATCATGAGGAGTCATAGTTTAAAACATTTAAATGTCTACTAGGTGCTGTGACCGGCTAGCTTACTGTCATTCGTGACACATTTGCATAAATTTGCAAGATTGCATAAAATAAATACAATGATATTTCTGTTACTGGAATTACACTTTAGGACATGCTGAGCAATATATTCAATAAAGTCTTGTTTTTTTTATTTTACATAGTTTTTTGAAATATCTTTTTAACTATTTATGAGTAATAACTACTACAGTTTGATAAAAAAAAAACATAATTTATATTTATATTTTTAAGAAATCTAGGATGATAGAAGAATTCAAATTGAGCTTTTTAGTAGTTCACTTTTAAAATGACCTCTTACCTAATTTTCATATTTAATAACATATTTAATAACATTTGTAAAAGCTTTACAATAATTGTAAATTAAGCATAGCTAAATGTCATACAATGCAGTCAAAAGATTATTTATTTGAACTTTAACAAAACATTTTTACACATATACATTAAAAAATATAATATATCTAGCATAAAAATATTATAATATTAGATAATATAATTAAAATCATCCAAACAGTAGATAACAATCAAACCAAAACCTCTAACTATCGAAACAGACACCTTAGCATCAAAAGTCAATTTCCATCAGCGAAATTCAGCGAGCAGGTCAACTGCTATATCTGTCTTTCCTTTGTCCTTTACTTTTCTATTTCATTCTGTTTTGGTCCTGTTTGACACTCTCTTCATCCTAATACAGCACCTGCGCCTCCCAGAGAGCAGCAGGGATGGAGGGGCATGTCCCATCCTGCGCGCCATCACTCATACAGATACACGCTCACACACACACACACACAAACACAAACACACCCGCAATAGCTGTTAATGCGGACAGGAGAGGATCTCATCCCGCGAGAGCACGTGTTGCACTTCGCAGGAGGATAACAGCTTTTCTCTTTCTTACTCACGGTGAAATTGATGGCCACCTCAGACCATCTACACAGCCATTTCCAAGATCAAATTGATTTCCCTGTCCAGTTTGCTTAATGTTAACTAAGTTCATATTACAAGGCTGAAACGTCAGATCTATCATGAAGATTATTCGTACTGAAGCAATAACGGCAATTAGCAAAAAAGGAAATAACAACAGCATTTTAGAAAAAAAACCAGCAAGATGTAAACAAAGCCCAAAACAAAAGCTGTTTTGTAAAACAGCTATTATACAAACATTAATAAAGGGAACTAAAAATAATTTTGGTGGGGAGCGAAATTTTACTGATAAAAAGAAACAGCGAAAAACTATGAAATGTGACATTTTGAAGCAGAAACACTGAAATGTTAAACATACTCGAATGATGTTTTATATTAAAAAATATTATGTTTTCCATAAATTGCACATACTACATTTTATCAAAAATAAATGCAATAAAATAAAAGTTCTCAAGTAGCTTTTGTAACTGCAATTTTTTTAAGTAAATAAAAAATATTATTACTAATAATAGTTATTACTTCATATTTTTCGTGAAATCTACTTGCAATTTCTGAGTGAAAAATCTTTCTACACCAACATTTTTGTAAGCACAAGAAATATTTCAATTACACAACAAACCTCATTATTTAAAACACAGAAACTGATCGACATGAATGTATACAAACGACTGGACCAGTCAAGAAAAGTCTGAATTTACACGACAACCAAACACTGACCAACTCTCACACACAGCAATATTTTTAACCCAATATCCAAGTAATATTAGAATAAGCAGTATTTTAGTGGCTAGTGATACAGTATGAGTTACTGCAGCAGGTCGGTGTGTTTGTGACTCACCGGAACGGTTTTTGCTCAACTCTCTCTGTCCTCCGATAACTCGATGAGAACACCTCCTTCACTCTATATGCCACTATGCCGGCCGTGGGCGCTGAATTTGAGTTTTTTTTTTTTATTGGTGGTTCACAAATTTCACTTGCTTTAGTCATACAAGGCAAAGTCAAATTAAAGTCACTTTCCAACCGAGGCAAACGAAACCTCCATCCTCCGCCGCCCACCTCATTCGAGTGAGTTTCTAAATTAGGATGAATTACTCACTGATATTGATAGTCAAATGAGTGGAAATGAAAGAAAAGATTGATCACCTGCTTCCAGACAATCACACCGGCGAGGTGAACCAGAGATTGCGATCGTAAGCACAGTGTAAATCACAGCCAAAGTGCCACCGAGTTGTTTTGTCATGATGCAAAGCCACGAAAGGCCTAGAGGCGAATATGACGTGCCGCTTGCATAAAAGAGATGAAGGAAGTGCCAGACAGAGCGTCTGACTCGAGACCCTTCGCTCTTAAAAATAAAGCTTGCAGGAACCTTTTTGAGATCCACAAAGAGCCACACTGCACTCTAAGAAAAGCTTGTAAATTAGGCCCCGGTGTGTTGTGTTAATACAATGGATTTCCTTATGGTAAAACATCCGTGAAAAATCAATCATTCAAATTGCACAGTGCAATGTGTTTCAGGATTCAAGAAAATGCCCGGATACTTAACGTAAAAATGTCCTGGTAGGAAATTACAAGTACCAGTGCTATTTTCTGTTGATTTTTGTCTTCCGGTCTTTGTTGTGTGTTACTTTGAAAAATATTAAAGTGTGTTTGCAACCTTAAAATATTAACATTTTAAAAGTATGTTACAGTATATTCTTCACATATTAGTCCATGTCAATCAATTGTACCCAGCTTATTGTATAATAGACTTATTTTACAATATATTACTGAATGTATTAATGTTAATATATTATATATCTATGTGAATGTATATATATACACATACATACATACATATATAAACTATTTCCAGAAGCCGATGTCACATAATTATTTTCCTTTCAAAGAATTATGCGTGCACATGATTTGTTTTCAGCTGTATGGAATAAAAGGCATTTGAAAGCCTGCGGTTTATTTAAGTAACGACTGACCTTTTTATTTCAAAGGACACAACAAACATGACTAATTGACCATAAACCTCACAAAGCCTAAGTGGAAATATCATTCCGATGATACAGTTATGAAATATAAAATAGTGTGAAAGACGTGAAGATTGATTCACATGCAGTCGATTCTGTGTCAGCATTACCCACAAACCTCTGTGCTGTGTGAGTCAGTGTAGTGTCACCCCCATTTCCTGTTTAACTGTGTGGCCTTCCACTAACACACACACACACCATACGACAGAGTGAGAGATATTCTTGGAAAAACTCAATCAATAAAGGGCATGAAACTGACAGAGGGAAACTCATTTACAAATCATGTTCTTACATTTTTTTATTGTGTTTTTTTAAACGCACCTATTAATTCATTGATAAAACTGATATGTTTAACTAAAAAAAACACACAGAGAGAGTGTGTTATGCAAATGTGTGTGTTTGTAATGATTATAAATACAAAATTACTTTAAATTACATTTCATTCCATTTAGAGTTCAGTTATAGCTTTAGGCAAGTTATTTTAAGCTACAATTAAATTTTTCACTTTATTAATTTAAAAGGCTTGTGACTTGTGTTTGATTTTATTTTTGAAGGATTGTTATTGTTAAATAATGAATAACAACAAAAAAAAAATGAATGTTTATAAAAGTAGATTATATTTTATTAAAGATAATAAGATGTACGTTTCACCGATAGCTATGTAGATGTATTTTTGTGGAAAAACATTATTCAAATAAATAAATAAATCAGCCTCAGGTTGTGATTCAAACACAGATAAAAGTGGGTTAATTATTTTCTCTCATTATTTTTGACGCTATAACACTAGAGCAAATGCAGACACGGCAAAACTGTCCTGATGACAACACAATTCACAACAGTACATCCTTACGTGAACACCTTTAAAACAACAAGGTAAAGCAGAAACACATTCAAATCTAAAACATCATCATCTTTTCGAACAATATCTGGCTTGTTGTATTATTAGGTTGTGGTTTATTTATTTGTAATCTAATATGACTGAAACACCTGGAGCATTTCTGCTTTTAGAGTGACCTGTAAGTATAGATACTATATAAACAAAACATGTACTCCACGTACCTATTGCCTCATCTCTAATATTTTTATATATTAAAAAGTAATAGGAGCATACAGAGATTGTTTGCATACACCAGGCCTCTACTTACACCAGCACAAATTACACTTCACACACACACACACACACTGATATTCAAGTCTCTTGCATTCCTCCAGAGATTTGCTCCTGACATTTCATTACTTTTGGCCTCAGTCCAGTTAGTTTTGATGTCCTCTCATTAGCAGAGTCTGTTAGCGAAGGCGAAGCTAATTAACCTTGCGGCCCCCTCTCGAGAGATCATTAGAGGGAAGGAAAAGCAAGAGAGAAAGACACAGACTTACCTGGAATTCAGACATTTCACCATAGCCGCCATTTTATAAATAAACCACAGCCTTCTGTCTGCGTCTGTCTGAGTCTCTCAGGTTTATCAGTGTGCAAGACTTCAGTCCAGCTCACGGCACCCTAACAACTGGACCAATCTCTACCCTTAATGACCAATTCATGCAAATAACAGAGTGAATATTCATGCTATCATTTGAATATCAGATCCCATACCCACTAACTTCTAGCTTGAAAAGTGTTCGGCTGTTCTAATCTGTTCTAGTTCGACTATATTTAATTGTCACTTGAAAGAATGAATGAGATATGGGTTCATACAGTCACTCTCTCCTCACCTCCCTCCCACATTTTCTCTCCACCCCCAAACACCGCTGTATTTCACCCCTACACTTCCTCTGACATCTGTGAATGCGGGTACGGGTGAACACTCACACATAAAAGGAAAAAGTTATTATCTAGAGACATATAACAGGTAAAACAGGTGGTTATTCTGTGCTGTTTTGTTGTGGGAAGCTATCAAGGCTAGTTTGAAGTGGTGTAGTTCAGTGTTGGGAAAGAAAGAGGCACAAACAGAGAAAGAGAAAGAGGGAGAGACAGCATAAGAAAGTGCTGGGGTGGCTGGAAAGTGCTCATCACAAGAACGAAAAACAAGTATCTCATTGTCGGGCTTCACACGCCTCTCTTTTCCATTGCTTCGTCTCAATGCGCTAAAATCAGCACATCTGCCCAGCGAAAATGAAACTGAAGTAGCGCAAATGAACCGCGAGAGGGCAGCAGTGCATTTAATAATCAGACACGAAACCGGCTTTACAGATCAAACCAGCGATTTCTGCTCTTTTTTTTTTTCACTTCAACTTTTTATCCTGTTCATTTTACATATTTATATATCATGGCTTTGATTAACGAATCAGTTTTTTTAATTGTGAATAGGTTTTAGCTTAAAAAGGAGACATTATCAAACCAGCACGGGAGTCTTAGCCGATCCAACGGACGTTTTCCGCTTATTTACACCTTTCAACTTTCTCCTCCTCATGGTAATTTTACATTTTACATGTACTTAATTTCAATGTATAATATAGGTTCTACTTATAAATCATCACTAAACTAAGCGAATGAACGGTATCGTTTCTGCTTGAACTTCTTCCTCTCATTTTTAACGTTTTTTTAACGTCTGGTTGAGCTTTTTATATTTGTGAAGTCATTTTATTCAGATTAAATGATGCTGATGTCGAGTTGTGGAACTTGAAAGAGATACAATTGTAGCGAAGAGTTGTAACTATGACGCCATTTAAACGTTTAACTTACAGACATTACTCGGGACGGTCACCACACATGAAAACGAGTTTTTCATATTTATTTAATAAGCCTATATTACGTCTAAATAGGTTTTTTTTTTGTCATCGAGAAATGTTAAATAATAAGATTTACTTTCGATGTTTAATGAGGTAAATAATAAAACAGACTTCATGAGTATTTTTCACAACCTCGTTTTCAGTCGCAATATATTGTTTACCCTTAATTGTCCAACTACTTTAATCATTTAATATTTCTAGTTAAATATTATTGCCAATGTTTATGATCCAAAATAGTGCTTGTACAAACTACAAATATTACTAACAGGCTACAAATTTTAACAGTAATGTAAGAAAGTGTTTGAAATCTTGAGTTTTGTGTCACACTAACAATCAATATCCAAGCTATACAACCATCATTCACCTGCTTGCATTTGTTTTGAAAATGCATACACACACTTTCACACTTCTTCACCGCGCTCAGACCGCTCACACACACCGATTCACCCACAGGACAGTTGATGCGTCTTCTAGTTTAAGCCTTTTACCCCAGCGCTCATAATGGATCTGTCTTGTGAATATGTGTGTGTGTGTGTGTAAATGCTCAGGGTCACGGTCAGGGGTTTAGCAAGTTTTTGGGCCCCCTTTTATGTGGCTCTGAAGCTCTTCAGTAACGCCTGTCAGGGCCGTGACAGACGGCGCGTGGGTGTGTGTGTGTGTCCATGCGAGGGACTGAAAGAGGGATGCTGGCTGGCGTGTGTTAGGGTCAAGGGTCAGTCCGCTGCGCACCCTCCCTCATCCCCCCTCCCCCTGGTCTTGCCCCCCTTGACCTTTGGGGAGACCAGTGAGGGGTACGTCTGCCTCGGAGGAACAAGAGGCGGGGTCTCTCGCAGGGACAGCTCTATAAATAACGGTGGCCCACTGATCACAGACTAGTTGCACTGCCCCAATTAGTTTAGATGTAAATAGGTGCCAAAAGACGGGTGTGTAAACATGTATGTTCATACGAGTTTATTTGGTAAAACAGATCATTCAGTTTCTAAATAATTTTTTTTTGTGATGATTTTACGGTTTTATTGTATTATTTAGCCGTGTTTGTTGTTATTTTTTTTACCTAATCAAAATAACCCAACTCCAGTTTGATTGAGGTTAATTGGAATGTACAATGAAAAAACATGATTTTTGAAAATTAATTTTTTTGCAAATTAACTCTTCATATATATTTTTGCTTCTGTTATTTTAAAGTGAAGCTGACACACAAGGTTAAAAAATTCACATAATATAATCATAAAAAAGTAACACTTTTTTAGTTCAATATTATTGCCAAAATTTCTGAACTAACATATAAAATGTACACAGTACAAATGCTACACTACAACATTTAACACGTAAAAGACATATTTGGTGTTGTTACATTAACATATTTTATCTGTTGAAAATCCAAGACACAGAACCATCAATCACCAACTTGCAGTTGTTTTAACAAATCAATTTAAATCCAACTTTTACCTCATACAGTACAATGTAACAATTTCGAAACCTGCTTCAACCCTTATATTTACTTTTGTAAGTGTTATATTCAGGTTTTAATTACAACTTTTTTTTTACCATTACTATTTTCTACTTATTATATACTTTTACTTATTTTATTTTGCTTTTACTTACTTACATCATTTCTTAATATTTATTTTTTAAATCATAGTATTTATATTATATTTCTAATGTTATTTAAATATATAGTTAATGAGTATAATATTAGTATAATACCATAAATAATATTTTGTCTTGAAATTTAGATGTTCTCGCATTCTTTTCTGTATACACAAACAAAATGTATGAAAAAACTTGCCATTTACTTTTACATTTACTACAAGTACAAAACTGCCATTCATTACTTTTTTTTTAAGTCAGAAATGTTCTCTGTCATAATCTTGAACATGCCACAGTCATTATCAACAGTGCTTAAACCAGGAATACTTCTTTAACCAAAACTAATCAAACACCGATTCAACAAACACAGTGCTCTAAAGACGCGGTGCAAACACACACACACACACACACACACCTTCCCATACTTCAAGCACAGCAGTGACTCCCCCTTGACTCAAGGAGAGATGCAGAGGCAGGTTAGGGTGTTAAATCTTATCGGCTGTTGACCTGATTTAAAGACAATGGAGCAGAACAATGGAGGGTACAGGTATAAAAGTAGACCTTTCTCGCACTTTCTCTCTGTCCGTAACCAAAATATATAATAAAATTGCATCATGTGTTGGCCAAGCTTTGTATTCAAGATTCACTTCAGACATGGTTTAATAATACATTTAGTTGCATCATACATACATATATATATTTATATATATATATATATATATATATATATATATATGATATTTTTTTATTTATATAGGCTACTTAAAAATTATATTAAAATGTATATTTATTAAAATATATTTAAAATGCATTAGATATGTATTTTTTTTAAATATTCCACTCAAAAGAAATATAAATGCTACAACAAAACTTTATAGTAACTCGAGGCCGTTGTCGCTCTGTATATTTCCGCCTCTCTCTCTATCTCCCTGTACAGCGTGTGCAGCAGTGCTGGTCAGCTGCGGTCATGACATCACTGGACAGCACAGCTCTCCAATAGGACACCTAGCCACGTTGCCAGGCAACAGCAGTGAAAGACCTGCATGTGTGTGTGTGTGTGAGAGCGTGTATGTGATAATCAAACTAAAAACCTGAAATGTTCTGGCTTCAAGTAATAAGTTGTTCTTGTTAAATTTCCTCATTTAAATATTTATACGTACTTCAAACAGGGTTGTGCCAGAGCTCAGAGCAGATAGTATAACAGAAATATACCACGCTCTACGACTTTACCAACATGCATTTTAGTGAGGTCAAAATGAGGTTTTTTCATTCTTACCAAAATTACTTTTCATAAACGTAATTGAAAGCAATTTTAAGAGCTTTTTCAGCTCATGTGAATCATCCGTTTTAGTGTATTGTGTGTGTTTTCAGATTCTAAGAGCGGATTTACGTAAATATATTTGTGCTGGAGTGTGCGTAAGCCTCTCCGGCGGTGGGTATTTTGTATTTGTGTGTGTGTACGTGAGCGTCTCCGGGTTGGTATTTTGTATTATTGTGTGTGTGCGCCTCTGCGCCTGCCGTCTCAGGAGTGTATATTATATCCGATACAGTACCTCTTTCGCGCACCACATATTTCTGGGCCGATCGATACCTCTGACTCCCTACAAGACAATAATCGCTCCTCTCTCCCCCCTCCCCTGTATGGCTACCATTATTACCACCCTCCCCGGGGGAACGTGCAAAACAGGGAGGGAGGCCAACGCTTCCACCCTTCCTCCATCCCTCTGTCCATCCACCCCAACCCTCTGTCCTTCTATTATTTCACCCCGACAGGAGGTGTCAGGGATGGAGGGATGGAGTGGACGACGGGCGAAATAAAGTGGCAGGAAACGTATTAAGATATGAGTAAACGCAGGACGGGTAGAGAGACAAAGAGCGGAGGAGAAGAAAAGTGAGTGCAGGTGCATTGTGATCGTACAATAAAAGGAGGGAATGACAGGAGAAGATTTACACAGCTGTCTCCTAATAAAGGATAAGAGGCAAGGCTCAGACGTGGAGAGAGGCGGCGTATAATTATGCCCGAAATGTACCGAAATCCAAATCGCGCAGCAAGTTCAATGAGCGCAGAGCCAATCCGTACGAATCCCATCTGGGGGTCGGTGTCCGTCCGTGACAGAACCTACTAAGCAACTAAACAGCATGATGTATGTGTTATGGGGGACGGCAGATTGCTCGGTGTATAGGTTTATCGATTGCACTGGACTTAAATTGGCTCTCAATTAAAGAGAACACTTATTTGACCTCTTCCTCGACGCCTGCGCCGCACGTCTTTCTTGCTTCTCCTTCCTCACCTGCACATCCATCTCTCTCACATGCTAAGGCTACGACCTCAAGCCTGTTCTGGCCTGCTCGTTCAACCCGGCAGCCGGTCCCTCCGCATGCCTCTTTCATTTGGGCTGGATCCTGCGGAATCTTTCACCCGCTATCAATCCGGTTAAAACTGCGGAGATTAATTATTAAGTTTATTTATTCAAACACTATTAATAATATAAGCAGACACAACACCTCGAGTCGAGGCGGACGGGAAGAGGTGCGTATAAAGGGAGAGAAAAGATGGTGTGCATAGTGGTAGTAGTAGTAGTTGGAGGGCTAAAAAAGGTGGAGGGAGAGGAGAAGGGAGGGTTAGGAAATTGGTCTGGCTAGCGGAACAGCTTTTCACCCCTCTATCCCCCCTCCACCACCACCCTCCCCTTCTCTCCCCCATTCTGCTTTGTATTCTGTGGAGATGACAGGGAGAAAGCTTTATTGCTCCGAGTTGGTATCGATCGGGGCCCCTCTCAGAGGGCGCTCAGACCCGCACATATTGGAGGCACTTTTGCAACGCCCACAACCTCCCCCCTTGTCTCTCGTTTCTACTACTTCTTCTTCTTTCTTTAAATTTCCTTCTCGTTCTGCTTTGCTTTCTCTCGTGCACTCTTTTTTTGTGTCATTTATGCGGCCTGGGGATTCAGAAATCACAGTTTGGAGACGCTTCGGGTTGTATTTACCCGAGCGCTTCTTGCGTGAGCGCGGGCGGGGAGTCGAATCAACAGCGGGCCTCACAATTCAAACATGGATGAATACACACAAACTTACAGATCTCTTATTCCCTCGTCCTCAGCCTAATTTCTCCATCCCCATCTCTCTTTTATCACCTTGCGCACTTGGCTAAGCGCTAGTTTTGATGTGGGCTCAAGAAATGTCAGCGTTCCTGTGAAAAAGTGACAAGAGGGAGAGAAATCTGCAGGAAGATACGCGCTGCTCTCGGAGGATCGAAGGCTGTTTTGTAAGGTAGGTGTGTTGTCGTCGGCTAGCGCGGCAGCGATGCTAACAGCGGTTCGGCAATCGGGAAACATTAGGATGGCTGTGTGGAAATACACTGACTGACAATTCCCCTGAAGAATGGAGGGAGGAGAGAAATAGAGGGATAGTTGGATGGATGAAGGCCCCCTCTACCCTTCGCTCGTGCCCTTGGGCAAGGTTTTTCACCCATGGTTCCCTGGGGTGTGTTCAACCTCTTCTTCTTCTGTCTTTCTGTGCTTTTTGCCCGTCTATTTCGGCCACGGCACCTGCGCTTCTTTCGCAGGTTATTTAAACAAACTCCATTTTGAATGGCGAAGCTCATGGCCACATTCGTTCTCGGACGGCGTCCTAAGCTCTGGCTGTGCAAAAAAAGGTGGCCACTCTGCTGTCTAATTTTACCTCGCCCTCTCCATCAGCCTACCTTTCCACCGCCTCAGTGCCACTTATGTTCACTCACCAAATGACACACACAAACACCCCATCTCCCCCCATCCATCCATCCATCGCTCGCTCGCTCTCTTTGTTGCTACGTTGTCGGCTATATGGTCGTCAAGCATGGCAATTTTGCCAAAATCACAGTGAGTGTGTGTATTTGAAGGGGAAATGGCAAGATATGTGTTTTTGTGTTAAAGATGTTGAAAGGGGAGTGCGTGTGTGCTCAATGTGGCTTAAAGGTACTTTGTGAAGTCACCTTTTGATTTGTAGTGTGTTAGGGAACTGCACTTTCTATCAAAAGGTGCATACAGAACTGAAACAGATCTTATTGTGGACGGAAAAATAAAATTCAGGTCATGAAAATGTGTAAAATGAATGGCTACTGATACCAACTTATTTTAAAAAATCATGTTAAAACATGAATCACAAAGGAGTTTGAAGTCTTTGAGTTTTGGAGTTTGTTTAAGCGTATCTTTATTTAAAAATAACTGAATCAAAGTTGTAAACATCAACTTTCTCTCTCCTTCTATACATATATATATATGGTAATAATATAATAATTCTAATTATTTTTATTATTTTATTAGCACAACCTATTAAGTTTAAATATTACTTTAAAGTAAATAATTATTTAAAAATAATTACTTATACGAAAAAACTGTATTATTATTATGATTATTTAGGGAAAAAGACAGCTTCTTCTATATGCATCTAAAGTTACAGTAAGAATTTCTAAAACTATAATATTGATGTAACAAATAAATGTTATTAATATGGATGTTTTTGCATGGTGTATTCAGTCGTACATTATATTTAATATATTTAATAACATATTAATAATTTTACAATAAATATTTTAAAATATGTATTTAAAATATGTACTTTTTACAATAATATTTTATAGAATTTTATATTCTTAAATATTTTTACAGTATTTATTTATTTAGTATACACATAATTATATATTAATTAGTATTATCATGATTTGACACTGTAAAATAAATTATATATATATATATATATATATATAAACACTATACCAAAAATAAATAAACGCATAGGGTGGTTTCTTCTTCAGCTTCTCAGTGTCAGTGCCTGTATGTATGTGTGTATGCACATGTATATATGTGTGGCATGTGTTGATTGCTGGGTTGTGGTCGTGCTGGGTGCCAGGGTAGTGAGGTGCTGGGTGAGTGGCACATCACCAGCTGAGAGAAAGACTGAAAGAGAGAGAAAAACGAGGAGAGGAAGAGAGCAGAGAGGCTTTGGAGAGTGCCGGTCCCCCGGCCGACCGCCATTTCACACTGGTGACCAACACAAATTGGATCAGGCCGTGTTCTCATTGCACCAGCAAAAAATCAGACGCACAAAATGGCTGAATCTCCAGTACCGCAATACTGGACACTGGACCGCTGACTACTGGATAGAGGAACAAATTAGTTTCACAAACTGAACAGTAATGGTGTAATAAGACATTAAAGAATATATTAATTCAACATGCAAAGTTTAGTGACCTACTAATGGTTTTTAAATGAAAGAAAATTTTATATTAGAATCAACTGAAATAATGGGAGACAGCGACGGCCACTTTTTATTCTAGGAAAGCTAAACTTGCAAACCAATTTGCGTCTCCAGCAGACTTGATTTGATCAGCGCTGTGAAAAACATATCACACTGTGGTATTTTTGGTTAATATTATTTTTTCCCATCCATGCTGTTAATCAAGTCACAGACAGAGAAAGTAATGACAGATTATAAAAAAAAACACAATTTTTCCTTTTTAAAAATGCATGCATTGATGAATCATGCACAATAAGACCAGAGGGCATTTATTAATAAAGTAAATGGAGTTGATATTGATTTCACGTTGTCTTTAACACATGAACGCTATTATATGTATCATTAACCTGACAAAGAAACAGATTCTCTTGCATGCTTAATGACACTGAAACATCTAAAGAACATCATTCAAGTTTGTAAAAAAGTAGAAATGCAGTTTTGATCGAGCGAACGCTTCCATTCAGACATCCCCAAATTTCATCAGCATCATTTCTAAGCGATGACCTTGAACTCAAAACGAATCTTGTATGTATATAGGTCTTCCTCTTTTAAAGATTTACAAAATCTTGCCTGACAATATCCAGGGGAAGGCTGCTATTGCAAAAGACGTCCTTGCCTTTTCACTGACCTGTGATGTTTGTCATCAGGTTTTTTAAGAAACGGCAGGGCAAACATCTGAATGAGTGGGTTTTTGAAACCTCCTCTGTATGAAAATGCTTCAAATCGACTCGGATAAATTGGGTTCGTATTGAGGATGCGTAGCCCACGCAATAACCTGCAGAAGTTGTTTATCCAAGGTCGACGCAAGATTCAGTGCATGGTGAACATTATATATCATACCGTGTGTATCGACAGTAATCACAAGCCTGATGTTGAAGCAATCTGAATCTCTTATTTGGCGACGGCAAAACAATGAACTGAAAGGCAAAGGCTTTTTTAATTGGACGGAGCAAACCGGGGCAACGCCAGCATAGCATAAATGTAACGTTTCGCATATTTGCTAATGCACGCTTGGCGTATTTGTTTATGCGCGAGCGTGTGTATTTCTGGCGCCACGTGTTCACCGTGTTTACACACTGAGAGCGGGGCACGTGGGGCGATATCTCACGGCAATCGATGAGAGGGGGAGCGGAGGGGGGGTGGAGGAAAAATCGGTAAGGAAAGCAGGTTATCTCCCGTCATTAATGGGGGGGAATCCCGCGTAGGTGGGCCCTGCGTGTGTGTATGTGTGTAAGTTGGGGGAAGACCTGGATTCATTGAGAAAAAACACAGACTGTTTGGCATCGGGAGAAAGCAGACAATTATCTGTATTGATTAAAGCCAGCCAGCCAGCAGGCTGAAGACAGAAAACTATGACTAGATCAATAGAGAGAAGGAGAGAGAGAGAGACACACACAAACACACACACAGAGACAGAGAGAGAGAGGGAGGACGGCTGCGTGTTTTGTGGGGGTACTGCAAATAGGTTGTGAGTTGGCAGAAAAAAAAAGCTGAGTGATGCAACAGTTGTACGAAGCAAACGGGACAGAAAAAAGGCAGCGGTGGACAAAGAGAGGAGAGTGTTTTGTTAGGTCAATGAAAGGAAAACAGCGAAACGAGAGTAAAAATGATGCCAGCACTTGTCGTCGTTAGTAAAGACACAGAAAAAGTTGTTTTGCTCAGTATTTGATGTCACTTAAAACATTTGAAAATGTTCAGAAAGTGTTACAAACAAATTATGCAATGATAAGAAGTTTCAACATATAAATTAATGTAATTAATTAATTCAATGTTTTTATTGTTCAGCTAGAAAAACATAGAACTGATTCCAACAATTTTATATATATTTTATATATACATCTTTTTTTTTTTCTCCTCCAATATAAATGGGTCTTTATACTGATATATTGTTTATTTATAATATATATATATATACACGTGGCTTATTTTTATAATATCTACAAAAAACTAACTGCATAAAGTATGTTTTGGGGGGCGTAATGCATATACCCCACATACATTAAACCTCGCAACTCAAAAGGCAAAATACAAAAGGCCAAAAAAACTTCTGGAAAAAAACCAAGATACTGCGGATTAACAGTAAGTTCTGCACAAATCACAGGTTTCCACCTCTTGATGTTAAACAGTAAATCGCTGAAGAGGAAGCAGGTGGACAAAGTGAGAGGTGTGGCTAGGCGTCACGGTTATTAGTGACAACGTGAAGCCAGATTAGCAGACAAGAACTAAAGAAAGAAGTTTGTGCTTGCGTCTCCCACTGCAGCTGTGCGCTTTGTACCTTGTACAAAAATACATCTTTCATGATTAAACTTGAAAGTCAACCCTACTGTGCTAGTGTGTCTAACAAGCCACTTCAAAATCAGCAACCAATCACACACACATAAACAGCTGGACACACATATTCAATTATGGCACACTCCAACATTGTAGTGCACAAGTCTGGCCTGATTACTCTCTCTCTGTGAGGGCGTGCGTGAAAGACAGACAGAGAGAAAGAGAGAGAGCAGGTCTTTCCTGAGCTGTAAGGCCTGGGAGAAATGGAACTTAAATGCCTCTCACTGGCTCTCAAACTCCAGTTGCCTTTATTGATGCACTGGCCTACTGCCAACCAGAGGCCTTTTCCACTTCAAAGGGTCCGCGTTCACACAAACACACACACACATACATTCGTCCTCACCTGTGAGCATGAAATGCACTCCAACCTCTATCTGTACTTCAGGCCTATATCCGTGATGTCCACCTCCATGTGTAATCTTAGATATAAAAAAGGCCTCTCAAAGTGCGATTCAATGTGCAATTCAAACCTCTATCTGTCATCTGAAAGTCTATAAAACCCCATCTATACTGCGAGCGAGCAGCACGGCACAACTAAAACACTTTATAATCAAAGCTGTTTGGAAGAGCAAAGTGATTCGGTTTATTTTGAGGCTTGCTGGGATTCGAATTTGATTTAAAGCTCGCAGTCATTTAGAATCAATTCACAGGCGGCATTCTTTAGAGCTCTATTCAAAACTTGGATTTGAATAGGATTCAAACTGGCATCGCTTCAGTTTGAGTTTAAAGTGATTTAAATTTGTTTCGAAGTGCATTGGAGTCAAAGTTGCAGTGATTCAAGCACAACTGTAGTGAATCGCATTGACATTTGAATTTAAAGCTTGCAGTGATTCAAATTGGAAATTTGATTCAAAAGTTGTAAAAATTCAGTTCATATTTGCACTTGTTTGTAAAAAGATTACAAGCATTTATGAGTTGATAAGATTCAATTCTAAAAAGAAACAAAGCATGCATGTTTTTTGTAACTTAGAATGAATTCACTTATTGCGATAAGTATAACATGCTCCATTATTTTATGTCAACATGAACAATTGTTACTACAAATATGCTTCTCAATAAATTATGTGCAGTGTATACACGAATTATGCAAATTCAATATTTAAATACTTAAATACTTTAAATGCACAAAACCCCTCAGGGTAGCTAAATAAACACCTTTATAATTTATAACAAATATTAAGCGACGCTTTATCAAGATCAGTAGAAACGCTGCTACATTTCAGTCCCTTTCAGGCTCTACAGGTCTGAGATAGAAACTCCGCACTGTGTGGATCCCAGAATTCACAAATGTCGATACGACCCACATGTCTACGCCTCAGCCTTTGCATTTCAATGCAGTTTCCTTTTCATTATTTATGACTCTTTTACCCACGTCAGAAAAAAAAGCATGGGCCTACACCTCCACACCTATCCCCATAGTAACCAGCCTCACAAGTCCTGTATATGCACAGAGAGCCCCTCACAGAGCACATACCATATACACAAGTATGTGTGTGTGCGGGTTTGGACATACATGTATGCACAATCGTAATGGGCTTCCTGGTGTCCTGGGGAGGAAGTGTGAGAGGTGAGCATCTCTCCATGCCTCCGAGAATGAAGTGAGAAACCAGACTGCCGCTGAGTGTGAACAAGCGGAGACAAGCAGCTGTCATATCTGACGGGAGAATGACAGTCTGCATATGAGGACATTATATATAAATATAGAATAAGGTTTTGGCCTTCTACTTTGCATTTTCACTGTAAACCATATATTTTCTGAGAGGAAAGTTTCATATTTGCACGAATTTCTGGAGTATCTCTTGGCTTTAATGACTGTAGCACTAGAGCCACATGAACAAAACCTGACCATCAGCCTGATTTGAAAATGATTCAAAGAACATCTTGAGCTTCAAAGGAGAAAAAAAGCACCTCCAGGCACATTTCTCAGTAACAAAAGTGATTTATTGTGAGTTTAGAGTGAACCGAATTCATTTTTTGCAGATTCAGATTAATTTAGGAACTTGTTTAAAATTCTATATAAAGCTTACAAATGATTCAAATTTGATTTGGAGCTTCACGTGGTCATTTAAAGACTTCAGGGTGATTCGTTTAGAGGTTTGCAATGATTCAGACTCAATTAGAAGGGATTCAGATTCATTTATTGACTTAAACTCCGTTTTGAGACAATTAGACAGATATTCAAACCTTTTTTAATGTCACAAATATGTTTTCATTTCATTTCAAGGAGTTTAGCATGATCCAACTTCCTTTTAATAAAGAAAAATGGGAGTGATTCAGACTTGTTTTGGAGCTTTCACTGATTCAGATATCTGCCTAAAATGATTCAAAGCTTGTAGTGATTCAAATTTGAGTTTGAGCTTCACATTGTCACAAATTTGACAAAATTAAGAGTGATTCAACTTCACATTTGTTCTATTTCTTTAAAATCTTGCAACCATTAAAGTCTAATTTAAAGTTGCAGTGATTTATATTCATTTTAATTCTTGCATTATTCAGGATTTTTCACTGGATCTTGCACCGAACATGGTCACTAATGTGTTTTAAGCTAATTAAAGAGTTCAAGGTGATTCATTTACATTTTGAGGTTTGCAGAGATTCAAAGTTAATTAGAAGATTGAAATGATTCAGATGTTGTCATTCAAAAAAGATTCAAAGTTACAATGATTCAAATTCAGTTCAACCCTAGCATCGATTAAAATTCAATTCAAAGCTCGCAGTGATTGAAGTTAGATTGTGAGCATCAGATGGTCCCAAATGTGCTTTATATTCAATACTCAGTGATTCAAATTCATTTTTTGAGGTTTGCAGACATTATTCTGATTCTGCACAAAAGAGTTTAGACTGTCCCAAATGTGCTCATTTTACTTTATAAATAACAGAATTCTGTGATCATTTACTACCCTCATATCATTCCAAACCTTTACAAACGACTGGAACATAACGAAAATATTTCCCCATACAAAACACAGTATGAAGGGAAAAAAAGTAGTCATTCAAATGACGACTTTTTAAAAAAAAAATTAGCATTTTTTTTTTTTTATTTAGATTTCTGGCCCTTCCTTTTAGGTAATACCCAATATCCTAATACTACGGTTCCATCAGTCCAATCTGGAATCGTGTGCTCCGTCTGTACCTGCCCGTTCAGTGGTCCTGCAGTGGCCCACCGTCCGCTTTTCCTTATGTCACTGGCATTGGACAATAGCCCTTACTGAAGGTCTCCAACGCTGCAGCTTACACTTAATGAACAACAACCTATCCATCCAAACCCCCCCCTCCATCATCCATCTATCTACCCCCCCATCGCCCCCTCCCATTCGCCCCTGCCCACAACCACTGTTGTCCACTGTTCACCTCATCCATAGTAGACGGTATTGATTTTCAGTGGGGAAAATAAAAAAGGCCATGAATTTTAATGCTTTCTGTCTCTCTCTCCCTCTCTCTGTTATACCCCCCATCCACCTTTTTTCCACCCCTTCTTCTCCTGACCCATCCCTCGGCTGCGTTCTTTCCTGAGGGAAGGATAAAGGAGAGGGGGATGGGACAGTCATGGAGGGGAGAGGTGGAGGGGTTGGTGGTGTGGCGTTGGGTCATTTCTCATTTCCGAACCCTGGACGCTCACCTCCCCCTTCCTGTTAACTAGCCTTCTCATTGCGGGAACGATACGGATGGAAACACGCAACGACCCCTCTGGACGCTCTTCATCAATACCATGTGTGTGACTCTACACAAGCATGTTATTTTAATTAAAATCTGATCACACGACACCACATTTATTATTAAATGATACAAATCAATTAAAGTTCATTAAGAGTTTCTCCAGCTACAGAAAAAAAGAAGAAGAAGAACATAAGAATAAAATCAAATTAAAAATCATATCCATTTAAATGACATTAAAGTTCAAAAGTTTGGATTTGTTTTTCTTTTTTTGCAAAGATGCGTTACATGGATTAAAAAGTGACAGTAAAGACATTTGAACATTTTACATTTTAAATATTTAAATATTTCCATTTCAAATAAACATTGTGCATTTGAACTTTCTGTTTGCCAAAAAATCCATAATTAATTAAAAAAAGCACACCTATTTTCAATATTTAGCTGTCAAATCAGCATATTATAATGATTTATGAAGGGTCATGCGACTGAAAATCTGAAAATTCAGCTTTGCATCACAGCAATAAATTACATTTTACAATATATATTTTTTAAAAAGTGTCTTTTAAATTGAAATATTTAACTAGGTGAATAAAAAAATTGACTGACCCCAAACTTTCAGTTTCTGTTGTTAAATTAATATAAAAAGCTCATCTCATTAGCCTGAAAAATAACAGGTAGCTATAATTCAATAACTCATACACAATAACCACTATGCTATATGACAACTTGACAACTTATTAGTGTTACTTGTATTCATGTGACATTTTTCAAACAATAATTACAGTGAAAATACTCCAGCATTCAGCATTATTTAAACATGGACTTCCTGCTAATGACCATATGGACATCACTGCATGTTTGTCGCTGAAATAACATTACAGCACAACAAAGATAGATAGAACAATCTCCCAGCACTCGGTCTGCGTGACAAATGTTTTAATAATTTCAGCAGTGAAAAATGAGACACGCAATTTCTATAGTGGCATAGCCGTACAGTAAGTGACCACATACTCCAATTTACTAGCATTTACAGCTAATTTTCATCTGTGTAATTTCCAACAAAAAAATAAAGGAGTGAGGAAAAATCCTCAAGGTAAGACACATGCGGTGAGGCTCATAATTCTGACAAGCACGTCTTTTTGTGTTATTTTCTGTATGTGGCTCCTCACCGCCTTCTAATATAAAAGCCGAGAGGATGGACGAGAAATGGACAAAATTGAGGGAGTAAAAAGGGGCTTTTAGGGCCGAAAGCGCAGTTGGTGTGTATGTGAGTTTGTATCTGTGTGTGTGTGTGTGTGTGTGTGTCTTTTAAAAGAGGGGTCTTAAAAACTGCATCTACAGATTGCACGTACACAGTAATGTTTCATTTCCTTTTACGACTATACAATAAACGAATATCATCATCCATGGTAGAGAATTCAGACAGTCTTTAGTCGTCAGGCACATTTTAACAATGTTCTGTAAATATTTTAATGAGGTTTAACTGGGTATACCAAAAACTCTGAAGACTGCATATTTCTGTGATTTACACTCATGTTGTGATACACTATATGTATATACTTACATACATATACCATGTCCTTGAGATTTCTGTCTTTTCTATAACTGTTCTAAGAACCCATTTGTGTGAAATACAACAAATTTTGTCTTATTGCTTTTGTCCCGATCTCAATCCTCCCCTCTTTTCTATTTTCAATCCTCAACTCTGAGGCCACTCTGATAGTTATTCATTTACACCATACAAAGAAAGGACACTACAACCGCATTCGCACAAAGCGTTCAATACACAAAAACATTCCTTGAGTTCACATGTTAAAATATGTTTTGATTCATTCATCTTTGTGATTCACCTCCACCTCTTGTACTGCACTGAACCACACAGAAGTTAAACTTGTGAATGCCCGTCTGCTAATAATGACACATCGGTGTGTTTGTGCTTCTGTGACATGCGAAAGGTCATTTGCGGTGTATTGTGGTATTTACGAACAGCCAAGTGTTTTGTGGTTCATTCGGGTTTGTTGTTATTCTTGCGTGGTTTGATTAATATTGCGAGAGCTGCCACACTCATAACGAGAATTTGAAAGTGAGGTCAAACACTTTTCAAATGCATTAATACGCATACGTCAAGAAATTCTATCGGAACCTGACATAAACTGATGTTTAAAATCACATAATCCACTTCTCATCCCTGAGAACTCTCAACAACTCTGGTTAAATTAAACACAGACTATTATATTCAAACCAACTACAGTTGATTTGCTTGAATGCTAGAGGTAAATTTGAATGGCGGTCTCAAAGATGCAATATCTCCACATCTTAGAAGCATCACATAATATTGGCTCAATTATACTTTGATTAATCACATGAGAGAAGCCAAACTCCTCCAAAATGAATAGAGCATGTGAATCAGAACATCACGCAAACACATACAAATGCATGTCACCAAAAATGAGTAAAACAGTGCATGCATCCCAAGAACTGCGTATTTGCAGTTGAGAATTTTCACCAATTCTGGTCAACAGTTGATTTGCTTGGATTTTTGAGGTAAATTTGAATCCCGGATGGCAATCTTAAGGAGCCATTGCAACCAATTATAAAATGTCCTATATTTCCAAACTTTAGAGACGCTTTCAGTATGTGTCATAATTCTGACTATCCTCTAGAAAATCTACAGGAACCTCACACAAACATTTATATTGAATATTTCATCAAAGGGGAACAAAACATCACACATACCACAAGAACTGTGCCTTTGTCTTTCATCATATTCAAACCAACCACAAATGATTTACTTGGATACTGAACAGTTAAAAAAAAAAATATATATATATATATATATATATCCATCCATAAAACGAAAGGGGGGGGGGGAGACCATGTACATACATAACTTTTTAAATAAACTCACACACACACATATATATATATATATATATATATATATATATATATGTGTGTGTGTGTGTTTATTTAAAAAGTGTTATTTAAATATTCCATAAAACTAAGAAAAATAAACACACACACACACACACATATATATATATATATATATATATATGTGTGTGTGTGTGTTTATTTTTCTTAGTGTTAGGGAATATTTAAATAACATTTTTTGGTATCAGTATATGTAAAAA
>JAUCMS010000079.1:16870063-16898419 GCA_032357445.1 Enteromius radiatus | reverse complement strand
AAAAAAAAGTTATCTTAAAAGAACTTTTTAAATAGTTACATTTTTGGAACCTTTGAATGTTCCTCCTGGAACCACAGATGCCATTAAACACACTGCTGCAATTTTGTAGCCACTTTTGATGCACATCATAATGTTGCTTACAATTTAAGCACATGATGCATTAAGACACTAGACGGAGGTTCCCGCCTCAATGCAAGCGACCCATGAGGCCTTGAACTTGAGACGGCGGGAGAGTCAATAAGAAAACTGTGCTTTTAGAAAGACGGGATGAGATGAAAAAGAGCAGAGGGGGATGATGAGTGGCTGCATGTGAATGGAAGGGGGCACAAGAGAGGGGTGGAAGGAGGGGTAGGGCTGAGGCGAGGGTCAGGGGTCAACTTGTCAACCCCCACTGCCCCTGACGGGCAGACAAAGGGAGGCGAGAGGGGTCAGAGTGCACGGCTGAATGGACAACTGGTGAACACACTCCAATCGGGGGGTGTCTGTTTAGCCACACGCAGAAAAGAGTGTCTTTCACACTCGCGGCGCATCCTTTTGAGGGCGTTTGAACCAGTTGAGACATTCGGATTCCTTTCAAGGTCTCTAAAAAGAGAAATTTGAATACACAGCCACCCTGACAAGAGTCTCCCTTTCAAGAACCGCTATACAAGTTCACGTATGCGCGCGATCTCTTTTGAATACGCTAATGTGACTGAAGATTTCCTTTGTTGGCCGTACGTTACGACTCAAAGAAAATGATAACAAATCTCCTTCTAAATATAGACGCAGTACACGCGCATGAGTGCATGTCCTAACTCCCTCATTATCTTAAAACATGCACCGCTGCCGTGCCGGCGGAGGTCAAGTCCACTTACGGTCGGAGCTACGCTAGCTATTTATCTTATCTGCGGGATTAGCCGGGCAGCCTGTCAGGTAAACCACACCCCGCACCAACTGCAACGTTCCCCTGGTTACCCTCCTGGGTAATCAGAGCGGGATTTCTTTATAAAATTATGCAGCTGACCGGCACGTATACTCACCATATTCATCCTGCATATGGAACAGGGGAAGATGGATAGACGTAGGGAGGAGCAGAAGTGATGGGGTGGGTCACCTGACCTAGTTATTCCTAACAAATACATATTATTCATACATACACAAATCAGAAGTGTCATGATGAGTAAACACAGAAGTGCATTAGGAGATTGGAAACATTGCTTTCTATACAATATTTGTGCCATTGTTAGTGCTATCAAACCATTTCATTCTTTAAACCAAATAACATGATTTCGAATCAAAAAGTAAAGTCTGTCTATGAATCGGTGATTAAAATCACTGGCCAACAGTCCAGAGCATTAGATTCTTCAACAGAGTTAGTCATTCTTTTTGAAGTAGGTATCTGCACATTTTTTACATGTTATTCTATGCACTCTATCACTCAAAAGTTTGACGCGAGATATTATTTTTTAAAGAAATCTTTACTTTATTCATCAAGTAGACACTTAAAATTCATTTAAAGACATTTATAACGCTACAAAAGATTTCTAAGACCTCAGTTCCATATCGTATTTAGTGAATACAAAAAGCAACAGCAGAAAAGCAGAATGACAAATACGGAGTTATTAAATGGAGAAATATAAAGAAAGATGGGGGTAAGGTTGCAGATTGATTTAATTTCTGGATCAAAATAATTAAAAGACCATGAAAAGAAAAGAATTAAAAAAAAAAAAAAACACAAGAAAATGAAATGTTCAGCTTGGGTAGAAAATATATTAAGACAAGCACCTTGACCTAACAATGTGTACGTGCAGTGTGCGGCCAACTCTTAACATTCCTTTGGATGCACTTGCATGTGTCAAATGTTTTAAACAAACACGCAGTACAGATGTTTGCTACAGATGAACTTTGAAATTCAAAAAGTTCTTTGCCTCTCTTTTTCCATGAACACGTGAGCTTGAATGTCTTTCTTTAAACTCATTTGTTCACGTCTACTGTCAAAAGTGTGAAAGAGTACATGTTCGCATTGTGTGTGAATGTGTGTGTACGAAGGAGGGGGTGTAGGGTAAAGATGCGGTTACTTTGAGAAGATTGAAGCGCAAAAGCACTCAGATTTATTAAAAGCTGCCGCTCACGCCTGCCTCCCTCTCTCTCTTTCTCTCCCACTTATTCCGCACCATTGTTGCAATACCCCCTTCATTGTGTATACATTGTGGAGGGATATTAAATTTCTCCCTTCAAACCCAACTGTAACCACTACACAGCCATGGGGAAGGGCAGCATGTCCCTGAGGTCCAAACACACACACACACAAGCGGTTACATGCTCATTTTCATACAGCTTGTCCATCAAATTAAACCGGGTGGTGAAAAACCCACCCAAAATCGGGACACTCTCAATCGAGGAGCTGATATGAAATGCAGGGGAGGGGGACAAATTCAATCAAACGAGCTCTGGTTGTTACGAGTCCAAGTTATTACTTAAATGGCCACATCACAGGCGACTGGTCCAATGTAGATACTTGTGAAAGACGTGCGTATACACACTCGTGAGACCAGATCGATCGATAAAAGTTTAAAAGCGAATATTAATTCAAGCAAGTTGAAATTAAAAATCAATATGAATGCGTACTTGCTTGTTTTACGCTCCTCTTTACACTCCATCGGCCTTTGGTCTTCATCTAACACATTTATTATTTCTTCCACTCGACAGCCAACAATTTCGGTTCTACATGGCGCACAGCTGACCTGTCTCTTTCTCCCCATAATACAAAATGTGTGAACCCTGACTCTTTTCCTTCAAAAGAGCGGGATTTCCTTTGATAAGGGCTCGAAAAGTGGGAATGACAGTGAGGTGGAGAGAGAAAGCAAGATGGCTCATATTGTGGATGCCATAATAAGAATTGCGTACAAGTATAAATGTATGTGGTTTCAAATGGGTAAATGTGTGGGGGGTGAAATCTAATTCCTGAGCTTAATTAAGAGGCGGTGAGACCCTGACCTTAATGACGAGCCCTGCGGCTATTCACATGCCATTTCCAGAGAAAGAAAGAAACTATTTACAATTTGGATATAAGGCAAATGTATTTGGCATTTGTATACAAACTGTACAAACTAGCATAAGAGTAAAAGTGTGATGGACAGATTGAGAAATAAAGCTTTCTAACTGGTCTAAGCTAGTTATTTGTATCAGCTATATCAGCCATCGTGTTTATTTGGGCTGGTAGACCACCCTAGTCCAGCATCAAACCAGCTCGACCACCTTAGGGTAAAAACATACTTTATGCAAGAGCATGGATGCGAGAATGCATTGCAAGCATGTGCCACTACATACTTAATGTGTTTAAGAATACTGCAGTACCTTAAAGATTTCTTCTGTTTTATACCATTATTTTTGATAGTTTGAAAAGCTTTCAAAATCCACATTTAAATAGAAAATAAATGCTAAAAAAATGTTTGCGCAACCTCACTGAATTTGCATTGTATTATAAAAAGAGATCAGACAAAGTATTCATACACAAAGCTATGATTCAGGCTTTAAAATAGTACAACACCCAACAAAATATGATGTAGTGTAGACCATTTTGGGCTCTCTTTTTTAGTAAGCAGAATATTATAATATTCTGAATAACCTTTTTTTTTTAATTTGGAAAAATGTCCATGGATCTTAAAGATTTTTAGATCTTAAAGGTTTGTAGAATCAACAAGGCCAATAAAGATCGTTCAACCTAACACTATTTTAAGCAAAATGCCCAAGCTGCTTTCGAAACAAAATGAACCGTTGCATTTTATTCCAACTGTTCCTGAACATAAACCTCTTTGAATCTATGACGACGCTATTTGGAGCAGTTTTTGGTCACCATCCACGATCACTGTGTGGAAAAAGTAGTATCAACACTCTTATAAAGTTCTTCTTGTGTTCCATGAAAAAATAAAGTCACATGTTACAACAACATAAGTGTACGAAATTAAAATTTAAAGTGAACTATTTTTATTTTTTGTTAACTGGTATGAAACGAGGTTTTCCGACCAGAGAGGCATGGAAACAAAGACACAGGTCACAGTTGACCAGTGAGAGTGTATTAACATGGCCGTACCGTGTAATTTGGTTTATGAGTCTGATAAAGGTCCATCGAGAGAAAGAGAGAGATTGCGATGTCTTGCTTCGCCTGTACAATATGACCACCAGATCCCATTTCACACGGTCGAGCGTAATAGCGCTCAGTGTGTTAAGAGCTATCAGAAATCGGCCAACACACTGTCCCTCCAGCGATCATTACGCATACGTCCTCACCTACACACCAGGTAACGCAAACACACACACCAGAGCATGAAAAAAAAAAACACTTGGCCCTGTCAGATATGGGGTATTGGAGTCCGAATGAGGTCCATTTAGTCGGCAGTGGTCTTGATGGTGGTCTCCATCGCAGAGGTGAGGGCCGGCGCAGGGGAGAGAGTGTTTACCTACATCCCTTTATTACCATCTGCTTAATGGCCTATGAATGTCTCCATGGATACTCAGGAGGGAGAGAGAGATGGATGGAGGGACAGAGATGGCTCCGATCTGAAAGGTAGGCTCTCAGCAGGGAACTCTCGTGCGTGTGTGTGTGAGTGCGTTTGGCTTAATGCATGTGTGTGTATGTGTTCAGAGATACTTAGTGCAATGAGTGCAGTACTTCAAATGATTTCAGTTTCCTGTAAGTGCAACATCAAAAAAAAAAAAAAAAAAAACACAAACCGGTGTGTGTGTGTGGAGGGTAAGCCTAGGTGTCAGGATGGGGAAGAGAGAGGTGGTTTAATGCAATAAAGCATGTTGTATTGACATCTCTGTTGTGTCTATTGATTCCCCATTATGTCCCTAACAAACCCGGGTGGACATTTTGTCATTCGCAATCACGTTAGCACTGGGACTCGCCGACGTTCGCGCTCAAATCCGATCTATATACACAAACACACTCGCGCTCTCTGGCTGCGGACGGCAGGGCTGATCTTCCTTAATCAATACCTGTTTGAGGTTAAAACACTTTGCGGCGCATCAAACTGTAAATTTGGATCAGTGTAAACACAGCTCGCCCGCGCGGACGGACGGAGACTGACCTGATCTCATTTGACCTTTAACCCTTACGCAATATAGAATATAGGGGTATATTTTCCTAAAGAGCAGCTACTTGAATTTAAACAGCAGCATAAAACTATTTTAGACTGTTTAGACTGTGGATATATTTATAGTATAAGACTAGTATTCCATAAAAGTGACCCTGAAAGGGGTTTAGAGACTGCACACAAAACAACAGTACAACAATGTGCTTCCTAATCACAGCACCAGGGAAATAAGGCCTAATGATGGACCTGTTAAATATCTCTATAAGCATTCATGGCCAACATCAACACATTTCTTGTATTTTGAACTTAAAACTTAAAATAATTCATGAAATTCTAAACCTTTTATCTAAAACTTTAATTGAATAAAAAACAACGTATCTTTGATGTCTGACTTTAGGGCTGAACTGTACATAGATGAATATAGATGCTTAGTGAGGGAAGGTACATTTATTTTCAGAGTTTCTTACGCTATCGAGGGCACTGACTTTATTAGCTACACTTGTTAGTTGCACAATGTAATGAAAAAGTGTGAAATATCATAAAACGCCAAGCAGATTGTCAAATTAGCCATAAAGATAATGTTCGCAATAGTAACTTTGCTGTTCACTAAAATGAACATGGATGCATCAATAACAGTGCAGGATTTGTTAGAAAATATATGCTTCCCAGCAGCCTAGGCACTCAAAGCTGCGTTAGAAATATAGTGTGCAGACTATCCCGATCTCCTACAGTAAACGCACAGAGTAAAAACTGATAGATATCTCCACGGTCATCTGCTAGGAAAAACCTAGTAAAAACTTTGATCCAATGCCCTTGATAGTGTCTATCATCTGTAAATAAGGATGAACATAAATGTAGTTTCCCTCACCCAACATAAAGATCCCCACTGGCTGCTCCGCTTGTCACTTTGACCTCTGCAGCATTTAATGTCAGCCGTGGCGCCTGGTGTCCATTTTGAGTCTTATATTATCAAAGAAGTGAAAGGCTTAACCTTTGGCATAATTTTAAAAGCAGCAAAGGTTAAAATTTGAAAACCAAGCAGCAGCCGAACACCAAATACATTCAACTTATTTTTTTCCATTTCCCAAAAATCGGTTCAAAAATAAGAAAATATAGAAGGTGGCACATCAGGTGATAATGTTATTTCATCACCAGTCTGCTAATTACCACACAGTACAGACAAAACAGACACACGAGTGTCATCAAACACCAAACACAAGTACACACGTGATCAATAATGCAGCCATCAATAAAAACATAACACATAAGTACCTGTTCAATATGATTTGCTGCACAATTAATTGTAATTTTTTTTTTTTAACATTGATTCTTATATTTACATTTATAAACATTTTCAGGAACGATACAGAACCTCCCTCTCTCTTTTCCTCCCTCAATATCATTCAGTTCACTAGACATCTGACCTAAAAGACAAATCCCAACTAAACAAGCAGGCCAATCCAATTTTACCCAGGACTGACTCCGGATAGGAGATGCAGGGTGGGCCGAGTGTTATTCCAGGTGGGCCGGGGGTTCCTGATGAACATATTAGACTTAATTTTGGTTATTTTATTGTCCTTAACCGACAATCAACGGTCGTTAAGCCATTATTAATTGACAAGATTATGTTAAATTACAATTACATTTGAACTGATACGTGGCTGTGACCCATTAAATTTCAGTTAATTTCTGTCATGCACTCTTTAGAAAGCAAATAAAAGAAATATTTAGGATAGTTGCAAAGAATGCCTTATTCTTGAGCGAGTAGGCCGTTTCCACTTTTATAATGGGGAATAAATCCAGTGATCCTGCCCGCGCCGCACGCAGTTGCACATCAAAAACTTGACAACTTTCATCTTCAGAACAAAATTAATACGTTATACATTTCAACGAATTAAAGCAACAACAAATATTTTTCCATAAAAGCTCCTTGGATGGGGGCCTGATATGATGATCAGATCTGCGTGATCAGATCACAGACTAGACTCTGGATGCTAGTCTAATGTTAGACTCAATATGAACTCAGTTGTTTTCATATTAGACTAAAGATGCTTTTTGAGGTAATTCGTGGTGCCTTTGCCTTTCAATTCCGCGCATATTGGTAGCATCTCCCTGATGCGTGAAAATTATATACATTATTAGCAGGTTTGTGGGTGTGGATACATGCGTTGAGGGAAAAAAGCAGAAAAAGAAAAATATTGGAAGCTCAACTGAATATCATAACAATTTTGTGATTGGCTGTTAAGTCGTGTGGGGCCAGGGTGGGCCAAGCTTCTTGGAGCCGGGCCTGATTTTACTACTACCTGCATTTCAAGAAAGCACATCACCATGTGGGCCCATAATGTGGTGCAGCTTAATGTCTGGCTTTTTGCTCATTTGGGCGCCAGTAAGTAATTAAAGACTCTTGCTATAATGTCTTGAAGTATAAACCTTGTTCAGACGCTATATTTACTTTTTGTGAATGAAAAAGCTGTGAGGTCTGTTTAATTGCTTCTGCAGATGCATCAAAGAAAATATCCACAAAACTCTGGAAAACCAGTGATACGAAAATTAAACTTTAACTAAATGGGCATAACCTTATGAGCATACTCTACTAGTGTCTCTCAGCCCCGTTTTCATTATCAAAATAAATATGGCGTCCATTTTCAGTTAAGTCTGTGGTGTGTCCACTTTTTAGCTCAGGATATGAAACAAAGTTAAAGACAGTGGTGTCAACGCTAAGTTTTAAATTTCCTTATTTACGTATTAGTCATTGTGTGCTGGTGTATGACATGTGTTTAAGGTGGCACGTGATCTATAAGTGGCGCATACGTTTAATCCATCTGCTGGTTGGAAAATTTCCGCTTCGTTGAACGCCAGACACTGCGCGCACACATTGCGCGCCCCCGCCCCCTCACTAATGCAGTACTTCAGAACCAACAGTCCTTATATTTAGGAAAAATACGATGTTCTTTCATCTCAATCTAATATCTTGGTAATACACTTCGCATTATAGAGTCATGTTACACGTTTTATTCAAACAGGTGTCCTATTAGCCTAATTATTGTAATAATTTGGCAAAAACGAGTTGATTTACAAGCAGCACCACAAAATATAAACAACTGAACATATGTTGTTTATTTGTAGGCCTAACATGAATACAACTACGCAAAGTCTATTAAAAACTCTTCCGTTTCAAAGCTTTAGCAATATTTTCTTAGCTAAACTACAGTCAGTTATTGGTGACTGTAATTTAAAATTAAATTATGCTCATTACGTTATTTATGCCTAAAGTAAAAGCACTTAAAATCGACAAAAGCATCAACAAATAAAATGACATTCGGTCTCATCATTCTCAAACTTGTCGTTAAATTCACACACTCGCTCCGTCTTTTTCCCCCGCTGTCTGCGTGTATCGATCTCGGCGGAATCGATAAATTACCATGAATATTCCCTGAACCGGTCGTGAGAAGAGAGTCAGACGGCAGATGGAGAAGCAGATACGGGGAGGACAGAAGGATGAAAGAAGCCAAAAGAGGCCGAGACGAACCATTCATACAAGGGCAATTATGGGCAGACGTCTTTTCAACTCAACCAGCCTTCATTAATGCACACTCAACGTGGCACATTTTTATAAATATATACATACACAAACGAAACTAAAAGGATCTGAACATATTTAGTAAGAAATACAAAAATATGGATTTTATTCAGACGGTTGTCTGGGGCTGAACAGGTGTTTCGGCTCCACGTTTAGATTTTTTTTTTTTCAGTGTGAGGGGGAAAAAGAAAAGCTGTTACCGACATTAACCAGAGGGAGGTAAAAGGTTTCTCTTACCGGAGTTACCGGAGCGCAGAGGCAGCGGAGACTTGAGTCGCCAGGCGCTGAAATCAGGAGCGGTTCTCTGAAACACCAACGGCACCGGCAAGGGAACAAACATGATCCGTTGTCGTCTGGGCTTTTCTTCTATGGTCTCTTGTATTTGGCGTTTGTCTTGAGTTTCTTTTTCTTTGGTTGCTTATTTTGTCAAGTAGGCTGTGTTTTGAGGTTGTTTCTTTTTTTGGTAGGTTAATAGTTACTATTTGGTTTAAAATGTATAACCTAAAGTAAATGTCTTAAGCTATCTTTACATTTTTGGTATTGTGCCTCTCAGTCATTACTTCTTCCTCAGGGATACTCTATCTCGGACTAACACACAGACGGATAGTCGGGATCTTTCAAGCGATCTAAATACCGTCGAAACATATATTAAAAGTGTTTTTGTGGTCACTTAACGTTTGTTTTGTCTTTCTGTTGGCTTGACTGAAAATCCGTTAAATTATCCAACAAATCAGAACAACAAACGTTTAAGAAATACGATTTCAAACGACGCGCCGTTGGCTGAAACGGTGACTTTTTCAAATTCAAAACTCACTTGTTGTCTTAACTGTCATTACGTTTCCTGGGTTTTGCGTATCCCGCGCGAGACCAGGTGTGCGGCCGGTAAACGTCACAATGGCCTTGCGCGCGCCGCGATGCGGTTCCACTTTGGTTTCGCTTTTTAAACAAATCTCGAGTCAAAATCGTGGTTACTCTAGTACAAAAACTATTTGGTTACATTACAATCAAGTGGCTGTTGCTGGCTTTAAAACGGTTTGCAAAGGTTTAACAGGAATATTTGGTTTCTCTATTTGGTTTCTAGCTTTCCTACTGTGTGGTTTATCTCGCGCACATTGCATGCATTTCAAGCAGCATTTTAATTTTGCGTATAAAATATAATAGAATCGCTTAATATATTTAAATAATCACGTACGCATAAGGCTACGCAGCGGCTCGATACGCTCCCCCTTCGTTTGCACTCAGAGCCGGTAATTAAAACGCAATCAATCGATAAATAAATTATGGAGCAACACTGCTTGTGCGCGAAATGTTAAAACTGAACGAAAAGAAAACAACACGGTACCCGTTAAGCGGAATTCAGCTCTTTGGCTCTGTCCCACCACCATCCGTCTGTGTGTGCGTGTGTGTCCGTTACGATAGTCCCGTTATCTGGGAACCCCGGTAGCTTGCGAGCTCTGTCCGCCTCCCGGTACGAAAGCAACACTGAAACGAGAGGAGCAGCCGCTATACTCCCCCCGCCCCCCTTTCTCTCCCTCCGTCCATACCTCCCCCTCTCCCCTTCCCTTTTTTTACTAATCCCATATAAGGCAAGCTATCCTGCGTATTGATCGCTTGATTACTCTTCATTATGATAACTCTGATGATCGCGGTGGGCCGCTGATCGATAGGCTTACACACATTCACCGAGTAGCTTACATCAGGTGATTATATCCTCATCTACATGCAGGTATACGTCTGTGGAAAAGACACGGGCGTTTATAAGAGTGCAGTCTACGGAGAAGCCATTGATATGTTATGATTATTTAACGTGGCGGATTAAACTGTGAATAAGCAACAAACAGAACCAGATTATCGCTACCTCACAAAAGTTTCATTTGGTCTATGGCTAGTCTAGGCTGTCTCTCTCTCTCTCTCCCATTCTACCTTTCATTCCCTCTTTCCGACACACTGAATGCTGTCAGTAATAAAGCTACAATCTATGCCGCGCACTTACACTCCAGATTATTGCCGACATAGATTTTTTAAATAGAAAAATCTATACGCTAAACATCGCAGTCAATACGGGAAAAATCGAAAGCTCAGCTCCTGATCTCCCCACCACCCTCACCCCAACTCACATTCGCCCCAATCTCCCTGTCTCTCTCTATCTGTCTGTCTATCTATTCTACTATATCTGAGGTGATATAGATCAATTATTGGCTAGCGTATCATAAAAAAATAAGAAAAATAATCATAAAAAAAACACGTACTCAACTGATTTGAAATATGCCTATATCTGATCAACACAACATACGCATATTTTATTTGTTAAAAAAAAAAAAAAAAATCATATTTTCCTGCAACACACTCACAATGGTTCCTTGAGCTTTATTGTCCCCAAGCACCCCCTCCATTTGACAGATGACATCCGCGTGTCCAACGAGCGAGAGGGGGGAACGGAAGAAAAAAAAACAAAAAAGAAGCGACAAGTTGTCCTTCACGAATCCCCCTCGCCTGAAAGGGCACGCGTTGCGAACCCCCCCATCCAAACTCCTTCCAGACAAAAGCAATTATTTCTTGTAGAATATAGTGTGTTTTGCGCGTCTATAGCGCGGCGAAGGAAGAAAGGTGTGCAGACTGAAACACAGTTTCCAAATATGACATTTCCATTTGGTTACATTCAATGGTCAGCTCATAGTCCACTACAGTATCCAACACGCATTACGATTGACGTGCCGTCATTTAAGGAGGAAATCAAATGCACAAAAACTATTGCAAATGTTTTACTACAGGCAAGACACTGTAGCTGGAGCACTTGCTATAATGTATAAAGTGAAAACAAAATAAAGTCACTAATATCATTATTTATTACACAATTGTTTTGACAGATATTAATATTAATGCTGGCATTATTATCGTTATTTAAGTTCCTGTTGTAATAAAAAAAAGAAAAAAGTACAGAACCTGTGATCAATAGAAATAATCATTACCCAGTGCACACATAAAAAGAAACTTCCTCCTGTGTGTGTCTGGGTGGGTGAACCAGACAGCGATAGTGAAAGAGTTCATCGTTAAATGGCAATGTCATGTTGACAAATGCGTTGGTTGAATTAAATTCTCTCTCATCAATAACAAGGCGCCCCAATCAATACCAGCTTACAATTATATCAACACCCCCTCTTGCTGTAACAAGCAGCTAATACCGTGGCTAGGACACTCTGGTGCAACCCTTGTATACAATATCATTCCTTCTCACCAACACAGACAAAATACAAAACAACTCTCAATTTAAAAACACATAGGCTACAGAGCGTAATGTACATTCTATATGCAATCTATTATGCCTCTTAAGACAATAAAAAGATCTAAAAAGAATCAATGTTTACTATACTTCACCCAATGTCTACTTAATTCCTGAACGATGGAGTTAGAAGTGATTCAAGCAGGGACTCACACACTTTCTCTCTTCAGCTGATCTAATGATCGTTGCTGACATATTGTCAATATCCAGCTCAAGTCTGCCAATACCCCTAATACAAATCTATCCTGTCCGCCGTAGCTGTCTTTTAACACACGCGGGGTAATAATTGCGTGGTGCTAATGTTATCTTCTCTTTATCACCGATCGACATCAGATCTTGTCTTATTGATAGACAGCCTGCTCATCAATGCAAGGGTATGGTGGGATTTGTAGTTCTTTATATAGCCCTATATTTTCTCTTTGACATATTTCACCTTTAACATCTAGGACGAAGGGAGAAGAATAAGCTAGTGTATTATCAATAGTTAATCGTTACTTTAAGGCAATACACAGCAAATCTCAGATGCAGTCTAGGCTGCTTACACCATTTGCCCTTTTGTTGCTTTTCTTGCATAGCCTGCCAAACACTCTTACAATATTTCGATTTCACACATTTGCTTATGGCGGCTAAAATTCACAAACAAGATTTTTATTTCTTCTTCTTCTTTTATTAATGCATCCTTTACAGGACCGGCCACAAAACGTCTTTTCCATTTCATACAGATTCTACAATCATTCCACGCTATGCTAGTTTTAACACGATCAAAGACTTGGGAGACAGCAGCTGAAGATCCAGCAGTCAGTGCTGGTAAAAGACACCGACCCCCAAAGCGCTGGCGATGTGTCTCGCTCGCAGCGGCCTGCCGTGGCCTAATGCTATGACATGGAAGGGGCTATCAGTAGCGCGCAGACTAGCTTGAGAGGGGGAGCTGATTTTGCCCCGTCAGAGGCCTGCTGAATATGTGATCCACCGTTACAGCGGAAGAGGATAAAGCCCCAATACCCCGTCTGTGATCTTTATGGGGTGCCGAGTGTGTGTAAGTGTGTGTGGCTACGCGGAGGCAAAAGGTAAAGAGTGCGTGGGGGTGAATAAGTGTGTGCTGGGTCCACTGTTCTGTGTTAAAAAATAAATAAATAAATAAATAAATAAATCACTATATATTATTTTATATAGTTTTCACTATGGTATTAATGTGATATTTAATTATAATATTTATTAATTAATTAAACATTTATGTGTCATATACATATATTTTTTATTATGGCAAATTTTGTTGACAAACATAAATAAGAACTATCCTTTCCAGGTCATTCCAATAAGTTTCGAACTCCTTTTTTGTCTAACAATGACACACTTAACAGATTCCTCTCCTCTCTCTTTTCTCTCTCTCTGTCTCGCCTTGTGCATTGAGACTGTGTGTGGGTAGATTTAGAACTGAGATCAATAAGAAATGTAGAAATCAATGCACTTAGCACTAGGAAATCAATGGGCCCTAATCGGGATGCCGATGGCACAAGTCAAAACAATTAAGAGAGAAGAAAAATGTTTAACAACCTCTACTCTCTTGCTTACACAGTGAAGACGAGAGAGAGGGAGTGGGGAAAAAGGAGAACGAGGGGAGCAATGCCGATGAGATTACAGCTGGGAATCAGGAAGTGCAGAGAGCTGAAAAGCCAAACGTTGATAGAGTGAAGTGGGCGAGGAAAAGAGACGAAACCGGTGGCGAAGAAGAAAAATCGAGGCCAAAAACAGAGACGTGTAATTATCCAGCAAAAAAGAAAAGACGGGGAAGCAAAGGGAGGAATTATTTGACACAAATAATGAACGAGTGCCGGTGAGAGGACTCAATTATGGACGGCCGCCAACCTAAATGGACCATCACACAACTTTAAATGGTGACTAAGCAAATTAGGGTGTCAAAAGGTTAGTGGCCATGTTTTTAATGCACGAACGTAGCAGTTGGTTCAACGGTCCCATCAGATGGCCGAACACAGGGGCGCTCATCCATGGGTAAGCATGTAAATCTAGCTGTCAATCAAAACAAGGCCCAATTACGACGCACCTTGACTGAGCCAACCGAAGCGCCATCGGCTCGCCCTGTGAACACTACGGTGGCACAGGTTGACGCAGAGCGGGTGGGTTGTGATTTGGGGTCGATCAATAGCTGAACCCCATGCCGACCTCTACCTCATTCTTAAGGCAAAGGGGGGAATCAATGCGGAAGGGTCTATGACTCCTGACTAGCGTATGGATTGGTGAAGCGCCAACTAATCAGCGACTTAGTTTATGTGACACTATGCCTATTAACCTATTGATATGACACTGAACAAACATGCACATGACACTACATATTCTCACACTCCTTTGACATGAACAATAAAACAAGGGAAAAAAAGGATTTACTACATATAAAAAAAAAATTGTAAAATGCATTTAATTGTATTAAAAAAAGGTACGTGTTATTGCAGGTAAATAAACTGCACAAATAACATGGAAACTAAATATAAAAGAGAAAGAAGCAAGCGAAACAATACAAGAGGCACGAGAGGACAAGCGCAGGGAGTGTGAGTGAGTGATAAGATGAGAGAAAAAAAAAGAGGGGAAGAGGAAGCAAAGAAGGTTGTATCAAAGGAGGTTTCAGCATTAGGGGCTCAAAGGCGAGGGGGGGATACCTCTGATATTTGGGATTAGAAAACATGTGGTGAAGTAGGCAGGGATTAAGCAGGAAGATGGAGAAGGAAAGAAAAAGAGAGGGCTGTTTGGGGGAGGAGAAGTAACAAAACCTATAGTAGTGTAAATACTTAGTCTGGAGAATTCTGTGGGTAGGCTTTTTTTCTTTTCTGGCCTTGCATTCCCTTGTTTGTGCCTACCTGCCTATTTCTTATTTGTATATTGAGGTTATAAAACATAAATACCTAACACAAATAAATAAAAGATAAGAACAATCTATTTTTTATTGCATCCAATAAAACCAGGAAAGAATAATATTTTATACATATAGGATAATTGTTATATATATATTGCTTAATGTAATGTTTAATAGTGTATACTGTATACACACACACTCGTATATACACGTGTGTGTGTGTGTGTGTGTGTGTGTGCATACACACACTCTTACCAATTTTAGTGGTACGGTAAAAAAAACAATACATTATATACACATACATCTCTCTTTTGTGTTCAATAAAATCTGGGATATTTAGAGGACAAACCACCATAGATGAAAGTGATGATGTCACATTTACTTAACATCTTCACACAAGCTTCTAGCTGGACATCTGTGCGTGTTTGTTTCTCTCGTCTCTCTGCGTGTGTGTGTGTGTATTTTGGGGCCGTGGGGGTGGATGTTTAGGCACTCCTGAAGGTTAGGTTCAGTGTCAGTGGTCAAGGTCAGGTGTTAATTCATGAGAGCGAGAGAGAGATGTATACATAGTAAAAATCTACTTAATCTAAAAGGACAATAGCAGAATCTGACCGATGCAATGAAAATGCACCAAACACCAAAGACAACGGCGTCACGACTGTTAGATGATCGGCCTAATGCCAATCATTTCATCTTTCTTTCTCTCTATTTATCTCTTTCTTTCCTCCCCTTACCAGTTTGACCACAGGGGTCAGCCTCCAGCGAATGAGGTCATTTGTCTGGGATGAAATTGACCTTCAACCCCACAACTTGATGGCTTGCCCGCATTCTAACCACCTGGACAACCAACCAGCACAGAGCTCACGGAGCGAGCGTGTGTGTGCATGCGTATGTGTGTTTGTCGCCAAAACAATCAAATCATTTTACTCATAGAAAAACATGGATACATGTTTTCAAGTCTAAATATATATAGGCAATGAAAGACAAAAATATAGCTAAAAATGAACCATTCAGATACTATTTGTTTAAAATTATTTTCTTTTAAGTAATACAGTAAGATCTAAATGTAAATTAAACACATGCATGAACACCCTAGATTTGGTCTGTAACACAAAAAAGATCACACACAATGAAACATCAGCGCTGGAGGTCAATACCTCACTAACTCCCCTTATGATGGCACATCAAAAAGTCAATGATCAGCTCAAGAGAATCAAAGCTATTGATTACAAACAGACCAAACATGACATCCACTGCAACCTACACATGCTTTCAATTCCATGCTCCGGGTGTCCAAATCTCAATTTATTTTATTTTTTTTTGTAATATCTATAATGCATTATTTTGAAGGAACATATTATTTGATGTGTTTACTTTCATGCATTATTTTTTGTTTCTATTTTATATTCTACAATAAAAATTGTATGTAGCCAATATGTAACAGAATATTTTAGGATCTCATTCAAAAACAGGAATCAATTATAAACAGGTATGGATATTTAGCCTACATTATCCCAATATAAAGTCTGCATTTGTACTATTATATATTATTTGGATGTGTGTGCCGGGCATGTGCTTCTTCACTAATGAAATATAGAGCAATAACGACAGAAGCCGATGCGCGCTCTCGCGGCCGGCGCGTCTGGAGACTGACCAGCTGCCCTTTGACACTGAGGTCGTGAGCTAATGGGCTTTGCACATTGTGTGGACAAATTGTATTTTTTAAGCGTTAATGTCAGGGTTGTTTTTTTTTTCTCCTGTTTTTGTTTTGATCGTCAAAGCCTTTTGGACCAAAAGTTGTGGTTTAAGTTGAAAGATCGATACTATTTTGCAGCTTTTTTGCCGAGGTGAACTTAAATTATATAAATAACGGGGGAAACAACGAACTTGCCGAGGCTTTCGCGACAAAAACAGAAGATTCACACCGACCTAACCTTCCATTTATTCACAAAATGCGACCGAAATGCTAATATTAATATTAGTTAAATACTTGGAAAAATTAATATAATTTCAAACGTATTATTTATTTAGTTTATTATGCAATCATTTTGCGTGATTTCACTTATTTTACATAAATAAATAATTAAGATTTTTAAAGCATGTTCATGCATATTATAATACATTATTTCAATATTCCAATGCAACACTATGTGACACCACAATAAAGGATGTGCAGAGTAAATCAAATGCTTGACCACTGCATGATTTCACAACTTTCATTACACCTTTTCACACCTGCACGTTCAGTTGTCAAAAATTAATTTCCATTTAGTTGCTCTGTCATTTGGTATGGGTAGGCCTACATTTATCATACATTTAAATAAACATTAAATTAAACAAATTTATTCATAACATAAATGATCAAGGCATGCACATGCATCACTTACCCGACGGGCGTACGTTTGTCTCCAAATATTATGCATTTGTTTAATGAATGCATATTTGCATTTATCATCTCAAATATCGAAATGTTATTTTAGTTCGTAAAAAAATAGGCTAAATTAAAGATTATTTTAGTTCCTAATCGAAATTTGATGACTGAAGTCAAATGAATTATGCTGCTAAAATTAATATTCACGTTTTACATAAATTTGCCTTTATTTTAAACTCATGATTTTAATCTGTTCGTTAAAGTTGTAGGCATAGCACGTTCACATTTTAAATATGCAAAAATGCAAACATGTCAATGCATAATTAAACAATAAATGCAAATGCTGTCATATTAAATATTTTAGCCATTTAACAATACACGGATAAATGTTGTACATTGAACACAAAACATAAAATGGCAGTAAATATATATATTTAAGTAATGCACGACTAATATATAAATCTAACTTCTGTTGTAAATTCGACGATGCAGTTCTTAAAACGAAAAGCACTGCACTAAGTGCCACAACAACCAAGTTGTTGCAACATACGGGACATTCATAAATTAGAATCTACAGAAAACAGACGAAACACTGGGATAATCGGACAGCATTAAAATACGCCACGACAGAAACATACGACTTCTGTTTATTCCGTTCTGAAATAGCTAAACACACAAAAAGTTTACATGTCGCGCTTGCTGAATAATGATAAAGCTTAAAATATATATATATATATATTATATATAGGCTATGAAAAACTATAAATATACTGTAACAAATAGCCTACATAAATATGCATGCTTATGTTTGAGAATGTTCATTTTTGTTCTTCTGGCAAATGTCTTCTTAGTAAATTCATTTAACAACGGCAAACCTATAGGCTAGTTAGTCTCTTAAAATATTCTTATACCAGCGTTTTTAGTACTCAAATTATATCTTTAGACGATTAAACTCCCATTGGTGGTCGATGACAAAAAGAAAAGAAAAAAGAATCAGAGGGTGAGAAAAAAAAGTTTAAGCATATTGCAAGCATGGTTACGTATAGTGAAGCAAGGCAGAAGTGGATTTTTATTTGGCAAATTAAGCATTCTAATATTTATACACATGATGCTCAAATTTCTACGATTTCCTAAATGCACAACTCTACACAAATTATTTAATTATAACTTAAATACGTTTCACCGTGAAGCCCTTTACGCTGCCAATAGGTACAGCTTCCTGAAGACAGACAGACGGAGTTTAAACCTGGAAGATTTTTACTGAATCTTTGTAGTAGGTGTCAGCATGTCTCTCTCTCTTTCTCTGTCTGTCTGTCTGACTCTCCATGTCTCTAGTCTAGATAGAGAGATAGCCTACCATCCGCGCGCTCCAGACTTCAAACACGCGCGCGCCGGGAGGAAGTGTCTCTCGCTCCCCTCTCGACCTGTCGATATCCCGATGGCAGTTCGCTCTTTATAAAAGTCACAATTCCATCCTTTTAATTGATTTCTCATAATTAACTCAGTGTGTTCATCGATTTCCACTCGACGGCGCATCGGCCTCTCCATCCGGGAACACACCGCTCGAGAACATAAGGCCTTATTATTTTCGCGTTAACTGAAGCCGAATAAATATTGACCACATTTAATATCAATTAAAGCCCAACGACACTAAATAATCCCACTGTTTCGGACACTGGGGTCCCCGACAGGTGGAGAGGTCGTCAAAATGGAGGGAAAACGTGCATTTTGAAACTGAATTGTGGATTTTATTTGTTGCTACGCTTCCTATGTACTGTGCTTTGATACAGATACATTGATTATACATTTAAATAGCCTAAACTTAAAATAGCCTAGCCTAAGCCTAAAAATTGGAATAATTTGATGAAGCCCTCTGCTTTAAATATCAATCATTTATCTTTGATTTCTGTGAACCCTTTTAAGATTTTATTAAGCATCATTTGAATGAGCACATTTGTGTTTTACAAAATAGACCAAATTCTAATTTAAGCTATTAAAAAATCAATCTGTGACCAGTGCCGGTAGCTGATGGTGTCAAAGATGGGAACATTTTCAGGAGCCAGCAGGTCTAAATTTCTGAATTTCATTTTCAAAAAGGTAAGAAGCCCAGAATCCCAAGCTTTTGGAGAAAACTGGCTCTGAAATTCAAGAACAGAGAAAGACAGCGAGAGAGCAAAGCAAGGACAGGAGAAAGCTTTATCACAGCTTTATCAAACAGGCACCTGACAGGATAATGGTCACTAACTCAATGTGTAATTATCAGAGAGCGAGAGGGTCAATACTACACATACTCTATGCATTTATATGAAACAAAAAAAGGTATAATTTCCTTGCCAAAGATTATGTTTGCATGTGCGTTTGAAAAAATCTGATTGATTAGTTTGATCAACAATAAAGCATAGTATCGTAGTAAAAAAAATAGTATTATCACTGTATTTTCTGAAATGCATTAAGAAGGGATGCATAAAATATATATTTTAATCTACGAAATTCACAATGGAGGCAGGAAGGCAATGTTTGCAGGAAAGAAACCGCCAAAAAGAGGAAGGGAGTGAATAAAGGAAAAAGGAAAAAAGAGGGGAAGAAATAAGATGGTGTAAGAGTGGATCAGAGAAAGAGAGAGGGGTGAAAGAACGCGGGTGGAGGGAGGGATGTAGAGGCCCCTTCTCTGTAGAATCAAACCCCTCATGAATTAAACGCTTTAAGGCTCTGAATAGGAGGCACGTGCAGGAGAGCCTCTGAGAATAAAAAACGCTCACCCCATCTGGCTCTTTCAGGGAGAAAGAGTGAGCCAGAAAGAAAGAGAGAGATCAGGAGAAAGTGGAAGATCAATGGGCGTGACATGGCGAGAAACCGGAGGAACAACAACCGAGCGTGATATATTTGGGGTTTTGTGCAGGACTATGCAAAAACACAGCATTGACTGGATGAAATGTTTAATGTTACTAACATTAGGACCTGGATTCCAGCTCAAGCGGACACACAAACAGTTGTCATCACCAACCTTTAATCTGTGAGCGACCTTCAGACACTTTTTTCCCCGCGTCCCTCACCCTCCATCTCTCCTTCTCTCACTTTCCCTTGTTGTACCCAGCATCTTGGCTGTTTCCATGACGACCGAGTAGATACTGATGGGGAAGAGGGGCACATTTGTGAGGGAGCCTGAGAGTTATTGAGGGTGGGACTCCACTTGATGGACATTGGCACATCTGAAATCCATCATACCCGACTTAACGGACAAGCTCTATAATTCTGCACGTATAACAATAGAACACAGGGTTACATGATTTTCACAAAAAAACTTGCATAGTACTATTGGTTATAATGTTGATCATAAATTAAGAATTTTTTTTCATACTGTAGTTACGTTTTTATATATATATAAAAAGTGGAAAAAAACATTGGCTTTGTAATATTTCTTCTTTTTTTCAGTGTATAAAATAAAATCTGGCCTCAGCTTTTACATATAAATATTTTATATGCATATATTAATTTGGTTTAATTTCTGATATCAACATGGCTAAGATGAAATGTAAAAATTATAAATCTGGTCTTTATAACAGACATGAAACACATATACATATAATTTATCTTATTAAGATAATACTTAAATTTGTATTTGGCGGTAAAACAATGGTAATTGAGAGATTACTGAAATAAAAGTTCTTAATGTATTATATTTGATCATATATTTTTAATGCATAAAAATTAAGTAAACCTAAGTCGCTCCAGTCCAGTATTTGTGATCTTTAAACATTACAAATCAACTAAAAGTTGTTTTTCATGCAGTTTATAATAGTCAGTAAATATTTCACAGTAAAAAGACAAAATTATAGAATTATAAAATCATGCTAAAAGACCTTTTACTTAAAAAAAAAAAAAAAAAAAAGTAAACACTATGAATCAAACAACATAATTTTTGTGGCAGATTGTCTACAAAAGGTTTTTCAGTAAGATTTTGATCATGTTGATAATCTAGAAGCATTAGAAATGAGTGTATTAATTTAATTATACAGTAGCCAATTTTAACTTTTTATAGTTCAGAGCTCTCAATATAGAAAATGCAAGGAAATGATCTCTCGAATAACACTAATCATGCCATTAATGATGTGCTTGTCCAGGCCTTATTTGATCACAGATAGACTACTGCACCTTAGGTCCTCTCTGGTCCACCTGTATCTGCTACATGGTCCTTTGAGCGCATCCAAAATGCTGCCGCTCGACTTGTATTTAACCTCTGGAAATTCTCTCATTTTCCGCCTTTGCTCAGCTCTCTACACTGACTGCCAGTAACTGCAAGAATTAAACCCAAGACACTGGTCCAAGCCAGCAATGCTGCCAATGGCCCATAGAACCATTACCTAAAATCCTTCATCAAACTCGCACACCCCAGTCTGGTCACTGCGATCAGCCACTTCTAGTCGCTTAAATCCCCTTGACACGAAGACTTCCTGGTTGTCAAAGTCCAGATTTTTCCATCCATTTTTATCCTGGTCCCCCAATGGAATAAACTCCAACTATCAAATATCAGACCAGCTGACCGCTCAAAAGCATCAGATACAGCTTGACATGTTTTAGCCTACACACACACTTGGCTTCATACCAAACACCTTAGTATGAACTTATAATCAACATTAATTTCTTGTGTATTGGTTTCTTACTGGATCTTTAAGCCAAAGCTTTATACAAAGACTACTAGAAATACAGATTAAGATGGTGGCTGTGTTTTGCAGCATGCCAACTAATTTCTAGCTTGTCATTTTTTACAAACTACCAGCTTCAAGCTGTTTATACCAGTTGTCTCTGGAAAATTATGGTTATTCAGCCAGTAACCCAGCTACACATCTATAACAATCCCAAATTCTCATTTTTTTTCTTTGTCAACAAAACGTGTGCTGACATCCACAACAGACATTTTATGTCATGTAAATATTAACCTAAATATACATCTAAACAGGATTTATTCAGGCTAGCACATCATTATACAAGTGCCTAACCAATATATTGGTTTATTTTCTTACAACAATATAATTTCCGTCTTGTTGAATGCAATAGGAATAACTTTTTAAAGATTAAATCTTGTCGGTACAGCTAAATATGTGTGATATGCAAATACAAACGTCAAAAAGCATAAATATGTAACATTATCACCTGGTTGAAAGGATGAATGTTCATGAAGAAACCATCTGAACCAAATCTTGAACGTCAACTCGGCGTTCAAATAATTATCAATCACATGATTTGGCGAGTTTGGTCGCCATCTAGCGATGTGAATCGTTCTCTGCAAGGGTCAACGGTATGAACGGTCAGTCTCATCCAAAATAGCTTATGGAGAAATAGATTGTGTTACGTAGCGAATTTAGGTTTGAATCCCCAACGTGAAGTAAAAAACAAATGTTAAGGAGGTCTTAAAAGTTGATTTCAGAATTATTAGTAACCATAAAAGCTAGACAAAGTTAGTTAAAGCGCACTTACATGGACGCTCACGAACAGAAAAGTCGCCTCAGAATGTAACCATAGCAACAGTTAACCGATCGAGAGCTTTTCCGTGTCAATATGTGATGTATTTTAGATTGACATTTAACAAGTATATCTCAGAAAGAGTTCGTACATGTAGGCCTTGAGAATGTACAAACATGTACACGAAAACGTCTTCCCTTGTAGGCCTACCCTTAGCCTGTTTGTGTACTTCGTTTGCTCCAATTGTATTAGCAAAGCTGTTTTTAAGAAACTCACACAACTCACACAAGCCTTTGTTTTTATTATTAGATGACTGTTTATTTGAAATGGACTGCTGTAATGTAGTAAAGAGCACCATTATATGGAATATCACATCCTTAAAAAAATAATAACCTCGACTTTTGGTGGATTGATTACCAGTTGAATAACCACAGTTTTACCACACATACCATGGTTTAATTAGGGTAAGTGTAGCAAATCTATGGTTAATTTGGTTACCAAATGCTCTACCAATGCTCTAACGTGGAAATGTGCACCATTTAATGGAACATAGCCTAACGAAAATTAACCGTGGTTTTAGTATAGTGAAATTGTAGTAACCATGACATTTTGGAGTATTGATTTCCATTTGTATAACCACAGTTTTACCACAAGTACCATGGTTACCAAGGTTTTGGTGATTTGGTGACAAAATTAGTTATATTTTTATATTATCGAAGCAGTACTGAAGAACATAACCTGAAAAACCTCAACTGATAGCAACTCACACAAGCCTTTGACATTATTTTTAGGGGATTTAAACACAATATTCAAAGCCTTTATTTGAATTGGACTGCTTTATTTAGGCAAATGTCACAATTTTTATGGAGTATGTAGTTATTATGATTATTTATAAAGTAGTGATCAGTCCAAACATGGCCGTAATGAACATGACTGCCATCCCCACCTGCACTCACACACCCAAACACAGAGCATGTCCACAATTACTCATCACCCAAACATTACTGGTCAGCCCAGTGACCCCTCCTCCTCTCTGTGACCCCGACGACCTAGGCGCCATGGCAACCCTGTGACCTATCCGGCAGTTGCCAAGGAGACAACCTTGGAGCACATCTGACCATTGCCCCCTCCCTTCCCCCTTTCTGCTGAGACGAGGCGAGCGATCGATATTCTATCACACAGAACAGTGGAGCGAGAGAGGGAGAGGGGGAAAGGGGGAGAGAGAAAGAGAGAGAGAGAGAGAGAGAGAGATTGGGGGGCTGCATTGAGCAGAAAGATTAAAGCGGGCAGGACAGCTGACAAGGGGAGCGTGTGTGTATGTGTGTGTGTTTCATAATGAGGAGACATATTTCTGTTATTTTGGAGAGTTGGCTTCAAGGCATGTTTGTAATTCTGTTTTTAGAGGTGTGGTTTTGTGTGTGTGTGTGTGTGTGTGTGTGTGTGTTTGCGAGCCCTCTTCATCATCAAAATGAAACAGCGGCCGAATGTAACCAGGGAATTCATCAAAGACTTTACTGCAGCCCGTCTCCTCCTTTCTCTTTCATATAAAACCCCAAACTGTATATATATATAACAGCCTGTATAAATATATAAGCTGTTATAGGCCCTCGGTCTCTATCTGTGTGTGCAGACAGTCTTTAAACAGGGTGACCCACACCTCTAGGTGATACGTCTGTGGAAAAAGCAATTTTATTTTATTTATTTATTTACAGGAAATTTTTATCTCAAATTAAATTTATGAGCACCTGCTGTTTTGAAAGGTTATTGAAAAACAACTTCCTCAAAATGATGAATGTTGCTAAAATATTAGGGAACGATTTTGAGTGAGTTTAATGCGATTATCGTTGGGATGCGATTTTGGGAGAATCCACCTCCATAAATGTCACCGAAACTCATAAAAGCTAAAGAAGGAGTGAATTAATGACAGTAAAATCATTAACAGACATGGAGAGTTCAGAGAAAAGCCATTACAGAGGTAAAAGTTCTCACACCGGTCATGTTAATAGACGAGTAGTTTTTAGTATTATTTTTATTAGCCGACTACAATTTACTGTCAGAATTACACAAAGCCTATCAAGAATGCAATTTCACCCCCCAAAATACAATAATATTATAATATATTAAAATATAATTTTGAATCATAATTTATTTTTAAAATAATTAAATTAATTTTATCAAATTATTTTAATTGCATAAAATTTCTTACCCCCAAATTCTCATACATGCTTCAATATATATTAAAAATAAAAATATGTATATTTTATTTAATTAAAAGAAGTTTTAGCAGTACTTGATTAGGAAAAACTAAATATTTTATCAACATTTAATCACATTTAACCCCAGATTCTTATTAATATCTTGCAAAACTGTATTTTATTTAAATTAGTAGAAGTATTAAATGTAAAGTATTATATCAGTATTAAAAGTAGTATATCATGACAGTATTACTGTACATTACTTTAGTTTTAATTTAAATAGCATTGTGTTCGGATAGGATGATTCTCATTACCTTAATACAAAAATGAGTAAATCATTAGAATAATGTGAATAATAAACTAAAGAGACATCTGGATGCATTCTGGGTGATATTCAGCTACACTAAAATATGAAATTCACGTCTGTGAAATGCTTTCTTGAAACCTTATTAAAAATGTTGATTTTGAGTTTGCACACTGTTTGAATGCATGTTTAGGCATCTTAAAAATATAGCAGATGTAAAAGTATTTCATTCAGTCTCTTGCCAGACATCAGACACAAAAACAAACCAACGCCAAGCTGAGAAAAGAGAGATCCTTCTTTTTTATTTCATTTTTTGCTGTTGTTTCACATATTGGTACATTGCTTTTATTCCATTTTTTCTGCACTTATTTAAACAATGAAGTCAGAGAGAAGTCTCTTTTTCCTAGGACACAGAAAGATTGTATTTTCTCTTTTTTTTAACAGGGGTAGAGGGGAAACGGGGGCGGATAGAGGAGGGCGGCTTCTTCACATCGTTCACGAACAGACAAACAGACGGGGACAGAGAGACGGACAGAAGGAGCAAGAGCTGGGAGGGAGGGGGGAGTGCAGGATAAAAGGGGAGGGAAGGAGGAGCGAGAGAAAGAGAAAGAGAGAGAGAAAGAGTGAGAGGGTGGCAGTGTGCTTTGTCATGTCTGAGAAAAATGAAACCAAGCAGCTCTCAGACACACTTCTAACATAAAAAAAAAAATTGAACAAAAAAAGTTATGAATGATTAATAAAAACAACACTCGAAAGAAACAACAACAAGAACCACATTGAAAAAAAAAAAAAAACCTCTGAGAAAGAGAGACAGACAGGTACCGGATAGGGGTGAGGAAAGCTGTGTTCCTCTTTTTCCCCAGCAGAGGGCGAGCATCTAAATAAGTTATGATGTTTAGTTTATTAGTATTTTTGGATGCTAAAGATAACAGTAGTCTAGCGTGGCAGTGTTTGTACAGGAGTCCCTGTCGACCGTGACCGAGTCTGTGTGGTAAACCTTACTGCTATCATCCTGGCAGATTCAGCTGGAGTCTTTGGGCAGAAACGAAACAAGATAAACACAAAAACAGGAGGTTCGTCGTCTTCCTCTGTGGTTGGTCTTCTCATCTTCTTATTTTTTATTTCAGTAAAAGTATGGAGTGACATGGTTCTGTGTTGGAGGAATGGTTGTAATGTGAAAGAGAGAGAGAGAGAAAGATGAAGAAAGATAGTGAGGGAATGAGGGAGAATCGGTGAGTGGAGTATTTGACAATTCAGTAGTATGTCTCCTTTTCAACCCAACCTGAAGTAAAACAGAGAGAAAGAAGGAAAATATTCATTGTTGGGGCAATCAGATGTTCACAGAATATTCCTATGATGTACGCTGTGAATATTACAATTAGCACTTTCGATTTTTTCTTTTTAAATGTTGCCACTTAACTATGACGTATCATGAATCAGTTTAAAATGAAATTCAGTGAATCGATTCAAAACTCATTCGGATTGTAAAATCTATAATATTCACATGCATGCCTATGTGCCATTAAAAATAAATAAATAATATATATATATAAATAAATAAATCCATTGTGCTTTTTATTGCAATGTGTTGTTTTAAGAACATATAAATAAAAATGACGTAATACTAAACAAGAAAAAAAAAATCCTTGATTTATTGTAACTAGATAATTACTGTATATTTACTCTAATTTGGGCTAATTAAGATTTTTTTTTTTTTGTTTAATTAAAAAATTAATAGATGTAGCACAGATGCACTACAATGATCAAATGTGACCGTAAAGACATTTATAAGTCACGTTGTTCTTTCGAACTTTATATTCATTAAAAAATGCTGAAAAATGTACCATGATTTTTAAAAAAAAAATTTAAGCAGCTTACATGAATATTAAACACTGATAACAATAATACAAAATGTTTCTTCAGAACCAAATTTCTATGTTAGTATGATTTTTTATGCAACAATACTGCTTTACTGGATTTTTGAACTAATAAATGCAGCCTTGGTGAGCATTAGAGGCTTCAAAGACAATAAAAACTATTACTGACCCCAAACGTTTGAATGTAAATGACTACAAAAAGCCATGGAAGAGCAAATATGTAAATATCAATACTTATATATCGAATATCATCATATCAGAGAATAATTCAAGCTCTGTACCTCCTGGGTTTCGGCGCAGGATAAGTTTTCGGATCTCATCATAAACAAAAATTAAGAAGCTGTAAGGGAACGCACAGAACCACCAACTGGGCCTAAAGAATGAACAAGAGGGAAAAAAGAGAAATCCCATGTGTTAACACGTTTTCACTATGATAATGATGTTGCATATGTTCAGTTCCCTTTGTAATTTTCCATCAGAAAAGGTAACACTCACTTGAGAGGATACATCCTGAGGGCCACGTCCATCCCGGGGCAGTAAGACAGGAAGGCAGCGAGAGCCGTCTCCTCAAACAGGCCAAAGATCAGGATTTTATTCCTACAGAGAACAAACACAATCTCTTAATACAAGCCCTGAGCTTCACATCTGAGTGAACCATGAATTGCAGCAGATGTAGATACTAACTTCATGCCCTGCTGGAACACAGAGTTGCGTCGGGTCTTGCAGATGATGACGTCGGCCCACTGCACCACCACGATACTGACGAAGAAGGCCGTGTGACAGGTGAACTCCACAATCTTCCTCTGCTCATACGTCTGACAGAAACATTACATTTTTGATTACACAGGTTCAGGAAGATTTTAAATTAAAGAAAGACTCAAGGATGCGATAAGTTGATGTAAGGATATTTATAACATTACAAAAGTTTTCTGTTTCAAATAAATGCCTCTGAATTCTCCATTTATTAAAGAATCCTGAAAAAGTATGTTTCCACAAAAAATAAATATAACATTTTTCAAGATTGATAATAATAATGAGTTTCAAATCAGCATAACAGAATGATTTCATTCAACAGAAGGATCATGTTTTTGAATCGTTGGTGCTTTAATTAGTTCGAATTTCATTTTTAGTCAATAGATAAATAACAGAATTTTGTTAAAGTCTTTATTTTCTTCTTATTTTTTGGTATGTCGATATACTTTTTATTCATCTGTATTATTTTTTATTTCATTTTTAAAAAGTGTTTTATTTCAGTTAACCTACTCATTTGTAGTTCCCTTTCGTACGGTCTCTCCGACGTCACGTCGGGAGCCGACGAATAGGAATCTCGCTTCGAGATGGCAAA
>JAUCMS010000079.1:16850247-16860546 GCA_032357445.1 Enteromius radiatus | reverse complement strand
GCGAGTTCCCATATGTAACGTCTCCGTTCCCTCCTTCAGGGAACGTGGGTTACATTCGTAACCTAGACGTTTTCAACACTGATAATAGTAATAAATGTCATTGTTAGAATGATTTCTGTAGGATCACGTGACACTGAAGACTGGAGGAAAGATGCTGACCACAGAAATAAATTACATTCGAAAATATATTCAAATATTTCACAATATCACTGTTTCTTCTTTATTTTTTGCTAAATAATGTCTCTATTTACCAGCACAAATTGTGTACTGTAGTTGAATTAAGCATGCAATTTTATTCTTTAAAATAAAAAAAACTTGTACTGTCACTTATAATTTACTGTAACTAATAATATAAACATATAAAAAATATTAAAAGTCTCAGCGTCCTCAGTGTCAGTGTATTTAGCATGCATATTTGCATTGCATTGTGATTTATACATTTCTGTATGCAGCAATGCAAAAAAAAAGAGCGTAGAGTATGTTTCAGGCCTAGATGTGCACGGCAGCCAGAGGCACAGGCCAGCACAGCACAGCACAGCCCCGTCAGTCTCTGTGTGGCAGCCACTAGCTCAAACAGGCAACTAGAGATACCACAGAGTAATACTTTTTCAGATTTTCATATTGGCCTAGGCTTTCAACACTGAGAGTCTGCAAAAGAACACAGGAAGAGGAAGAGAAGAACAGACAGAGAAAGAAAGAAAGACAGCGATAGAGTCACGAAGAGTCACAGATATGAAGGATTAGAGAGCGGGAATACAGTTCAAGAACACACACCATGATATTCGACACTACCGGAGCGTTCACTGACACCACACAACCACAGACTAGAAGCCACAACACTCACTGACACTGTTACACTGAAGAACAAATGAGCCGGAGATGAACAGATACACACAGAGTCAAATATACAAAAGTATCATGGAATATGTTCAGAATGGCACACTATTAAAGCTTGAACTAGGTTTGGGGTCTTGTAACGTTTTTGAAAGAAGTCTCTCATCTAGGCTGCATTCATTTGATCAAAGTACAGTAAAAACTACATCCTTCAGAAATCTGATGCTGATTTGCCACTCAAGAATTATTTCTGATTATCATCTTTTTTCGGATTCTTTGATGAACAAAGCTCAAAAGAACTAATTTATCGTAAACAGAATTTTTTTGCAAATTATAAATATCCTAACATTTCAATTCAGAGATACTTAATGAATTGAAGACATTAGACATGACCCCAAGCTTTTGAAAAATAGTGTACATTTATTTACTGACCTACTATAGCTACTTGTGTTTTTAATAGTGGGAATATATTGTAGCACACTACTGTTTTTTACTGAGAAGGCAGTATGCAGTACATACTGTGAGTATGTTAGTATGCTGTATGTCCATTCCAAACAAAGCCATAGACAAACAAGCACACACACACACACGCACACACACAAATTACACAATTATTAACAAAAACAAACACACACTTATCACAGAAAGACATTTAAACACTAGCATGGACACCAACACACACTACAAAAATGATGACACTGAGAAAGAGAGGGAGAAGCCAGGAGTCCTCACAGTGACGGTGGCCAGCAGTCCCTCGGGCACGTTGGCGACGATGATGCCGATGAGGAAGATGACGGCCTCCAGCCAGCTGTAGCCCAGGATGATTGACAGGATGAAGAAGGTGACGCCCAGGAAGACGGCCACGCCCGTGATGATGTGAATGAAGTGCTCGATCTCCTTGGCGATGGGGGTCTTTCCGGTCTCCAGGCCGGAGGTCAGAGTAGCGATGCGGCCCATGACGGTGCGGTCACCGGTGCACACCACAATCCCTCGAGCGGTACCTGAGCGAGGAGAAGAGAACAGAAGTACCCATAACTACATGGCGACTTGGCAAATAAATAAAATACAAGATATATTATTGTAAGTTGATGTTATTTTATTACGTGAGATAGAAGTGTGCGGAGTGATAAAATGTGTGACCTACTGTATGCTGCAGTATTTAGTAGTAGTATTTCTAGTTGTACATGTATACAACTTTTAAAAATGTTTCTATTACTAGGCAAATTAAATCATTTCGCCTTTATAAATAAATGATAAAATAATACAGATTATGTTTATTATATACACTACTGTTCAAAATTTGGGGTTGGTAGGGTTTTTATTTTAATGTTTTTCAGATAAGTCTCTAAATCTTTATTAGATTCTATTTAGTCTTTATTTATTTGATAAAAAATACAGTAAAACTGTAATATTGTGAAATATTACAATTAAAAAATAACCATGTTCTATTAGTATATTTTAAAATATAATTTATTTCTGTGAAGCAAAGCTGAATTTTCAGCATCTTTACATCTAACGTGCTGATTTCTTGCTTAAGAATTTTTTTTTATTAATATTGATAATTAAAACAGCTGTGCTGCTTGTAAAAAAAACTTATTTTCAGAATTATTTAATAAATAAAAAGATTTTTTTTTTAAAATAGAATTGTTTGTAACATTATAAATGTCTTTCCTGTGCCTTTTGACAAACTTAAAGATTTCTTGCTTATTAAACACATTAATTTATTTAAAAAATACAAAAAGAATACATGTGTAAATATTTTTTTATTTATTGACTACAACTGCATTAGATTTATCCATATACATATCTCTTTAAATTAAAAAATTAGACATTCAAATCTTGTTTCTTAATTCAGACCATATTAATGTGATTAATGTGTGTCTTGTTTTGGATTAATTTCATGTAATTTCACTCGGGAGAGTTCTATACTCTAATTCACCACACGGTGCCAGGAGAGTGTCACCCTGGAGCTGAGCTGTAATCTAAAGGAAGGACATTGTCTGAGATCACGAAGCACTGACACCCTGCTGACAGCTCCCTACTGAGCGCTGAGCATATGCATCATGTCCTGACCTATCAAAACAACTGCATTACACAACTTCCAAGAGCTGCAGACACATTTACACTGACTGAGAGAAAAATCAGTCAATTCTGAGAGAACTATACATGCAGCTGCTTGCATTCAAGCAGTGGGATTTGTTATAATGAAGATAAATCATCATTCACAGGTAGAAAACCTGTGAAGGACTGGATTAGCAAATGGTGAAACCTCATTAGAAATTCAGCAGAGATAAAGAGAAGAAAATGTCACTAGCTCCTGCAGTGTTATTCATTTATTCGGTCAGATCTGAACTGATCAGTGTTTTACCATCAAAACAAAGTGTAATGTGTGGGAAAACGAGGGTGTGAGCAATCGCGTGGGCAGTAGACAAGTGGCAAGACGGGGCGCAGAAGTGAGAGGTTGTTGTCATGACAACAGCTTTCCTCTTCGGCTGTTCTTGGCAAAAAAAAAACAAAAACTGAGAGATTGGAAAAAGGGTGAAATGAAAAAACAGAAATCGATCGGAGAAGATGAGTTCATAAAGAACAGGAAATGAAATAATAGAGAGAGTGAGAGAGCGACAGCATGGAGGAGAAAATGAAGCAGTGAGGCAGCTGCTATGGCAACCGTACCTTCAACGCAGTTAGTGGAGAAGAAGGCAATGTTACGGGTTTCCAGAGGGTTGTCATGGGTGCAGTCAGGTGACCTGGTCTGAGGCTCCGATTCGCCCGTCAGGGAGGAGTTATCAACCTGAAAAATGATTAAAAAATATAACAAACTGACAGATAGATAGATAGAGAAAAATAATGATAGATTGATGGATGGATGTACCTTGCAGCCGTGAGCAGAGATGATCCTGAGGTCAGCAGGAATCCTGTCTCCTCCCTTCACCTCCACCAGATCTCCAGCCACAACCTCCTCAGCGTTAATCTGGAGTTTCTCACCTTCACGGATCACTAAAGCTTGCTGTGGACCACACACACACACACACACACACACACACGTTTCAATTTCAACCTCCAACGAGTCTAAGGCCATAGGAGAGATTAGAGGAGCATTAATACAGTCTGGAGGATTCAGAGACTCAGCGCTAGGAGATAATAATTAGGATTATGAGCAGAGAGGAAAACAGTGGATTAAGATTATTAGAGTATAGTGGTTATTTGGGTTTTCGCTTTGATCCAGGGAGAGTTGAGAAGCCCAGCACTTCAAAGTTTCTCACTTTCGAATTCTAATTTGGATGAAGCAGGATTAGGAATCCGAACTGAGGATATTAAAGGACTTTTATTCGGTGTACCTGGGGAACCATGTTCTTGAAAGACTCCATGATCTTCGAGCTCTTGGCCTCCTGGAAGTAGGAGAAGCAGCCGGTGATGATGACCACAGCAGACAGCACGATCCCCAGATACAACTGTGGAGCAGAGGGACAGATGGGTTATCAAACCAATGTGGAGAAAACCCTCAGGAGGTCACTGACCTTGATTTCTCCGATTCACCTTGTGTTTGCCTTTGTGTTTACATATATTCCAACAGAAAAGATTGATTTTAAATTTTAAAACAGTTTTTTTAATTAAACAAACGTGGTCTTAGTTAACAGAAGAAACCCCTTTTAAAAACATTTAAGAACTCTACTGACATTGTGAACAGCAGTGCATATGTTTCTCAGAATAAAATGATTTTACCCAAATGCGTGAATAGTTTTGAACAGGCATCAAAAGCAATGCAGTTATGGTTATGCTAATGAATTATGTTATCCAGTCAAACCCTGACCTCTTAACAAAGTGCAAGATATTCACTGAAAGCGAGAATGACAATGTTTTTTTTTTTACATTTGATTTGCTAAACCTAAAATGGCGGGGGGGAGGGGGGGTGGAGACTGTTTTTATTCTCAAACCAACCTATTCAAAGTGATTTCAGCCACCCATAGCTTTTCTGCAAAATAAATACCCTATATAAGAAATAGATCATATTAAATACAGCATTATTAACAAAAATAACAAATAAAAGGGGGATTACTAACATGGCCTTATATACTCATAGATAATAATCTTGTACGCTCGAAACTGCAGCATAACGCACTTGTGTGTGTGTGTGAGTGTGTGTGTTCTCACATTGTCTCCGGCTGGCTCGTCCTCCGTGGCGGCCTGGATGGCGTAGGCCAGGAAGCAGAGGATGGCTCCGATCCACAGCAGGATGGAGAATCCTCCGAAGAGCTGTCGGCAGAATTTGACCCACTCCGGGGTGGTGGGGGGCGGGGTGAGAGCGTTGGGACCATCCCGAGCGAGGTACTCCGCCGCCCTGGCATTAGTCAGACCCTTCAGGGGAGAAGAGAGCGTGAGAAGAGATCCGACTCGAGAGTTCGCCTCAAACACTCCTGCACGGCCACCAGAGGGCGATGACGGAGCTGTGTTTTAGGGGATTTGTTGAGATCACAGTTCCTGCTCTAAAACATTAGTGCTTCAGATAAGCTCACTAAGGTTGAAAGCAGTTTACTGTTAGAGGGATAGTAAACAAACATGTGCTGTTCCCTATAGACTCCCATAGTACTTTTCTATACTATGGAAGTCATGCAGGTTTGGAATGACAAGAGAAGGGTGAACAAATGATGACTGTAATTTTTGGGTGAACTACCCCAAAAACCAGATGATGACTAAAAGATGAATTTTATGTGAATGAAGTAGAAATAGTAAAAAAAAAACACAATATAGGCAGTTTTAGAAATGGCACGAGAGTAGCTTCATCCGTGAGGAAATTGAAGAATTAAATTTAGAAAGAAATCCTTAGTGTTTTGGTGCATCAGCATCCAGACACATCCGCAGTTATGAAGGAAATTGAATTTATTCAGGAGAAAGAACCAGACAGACAGTCAGGAAATTGTCTGGTTTCTGCTTTCTCAAATGACAACCAGTGTTCAACTCTCTTCACTTTGATGCTTCTTTTCATAACGTTCTCAAAATATTACCTCATAATACTTTGATAGATACATTCTCTGAATTTTAACTTTATTCCATAAATATTACTACTTTGATCTCAAAAATATTAGGACTTTATTCTAGTAAAAAGCCTTTTGTGAGGCTATTTTTAAAACCTTATCTTTGGATTTGAAGATTTATTTTAATAAAAAACAGCTGGCTTGTTTCCGTGATTTGACCGGCTGAAATCTTTCAGGGCTGATGTAAGAAACTCACCTGTACGATGTCAGTGTTGTATTTTCGGCATACTTCTTCAATTGACATCTTATGCTCTGTCTGGGGGAATAAAAGAAACGAGAGTTGCTATATAACCTGTCACAAAGACTGAACCACAACCTTTTGACATTTACTGTAACAGAAGACAAAGAAGTATTTGGAAATCAATACAGAATGCTCATACTTTAGCTCAACTACCCATCCTAAGAAACCAAAATAACCAAAGCAGAACGTGGAATATACAATGATTCACTGTAGGTCACTGATAGTAAAATATTAAATACATCATGCATTTGAAGTTTCATGGAAAACATAAAGATGTATGATATGTGTCTTACCAGCGGTACTTCCTTCTTCAGGTCATCCAGGTCTTTCCCTCCCTTTCCCTTTTTAGGAGACTCCTTCTCATCTTTGTCCTGCGTGGTTGCCACGCGGTAGCTGTCCGACCGTCCATACTGCAGGGGAAAAAAAAGATGATTTTTTTCAAAATTAGACCTAAAATAAAGCGAGGAAAGAAATGGAACCCATTTGTTAATGTAATGTAAATAGAACAAAATCATACATGAAACCTTTGAGATATTAGATATACAATTTCATAAAACTAACATATCTATCTCATGCATGTAATATATTTTTGGACATATATGTCATGTACATATCCATTTTAAAACCAATCAATACATGTCAATGTTACACACTGTAAACCATGACTGTGATTTTAACAGTAAAAAACTGTTAAATGGTTAACGGTAAATTCCTGTTAAATTTACAGGGAAACACCGTAAACTGACATTCCCAGAATAAACATTTTTGGAATTTGATGTTTTTTCTTTTAAATAACTGTTTCTTCTAAGTTTTTTTGGTCTCAGTTATGTTTATTAGGGTTGTATGTTACATGTAATGTTGTTAAATGAATGTTTGTTGCATATTTCAGTTGAACCATGATGATGTTTAGTGTTTGTGTGAATGACACTGAGCACCTTCTATATATGTTCATATTTAAAAGCTGTTTGTGATGGGCTTTGGTTCATCATGTGACTTTCTCATCATCCCCTGCATTTGGTGCTTATCAGTGTATTTCAAAGATACAAAACAGATTTCACTGCTTTAATAGCTTGGTATATTAACATTATATCAGTTATTACGGTTTATTATTAGAAATGATGGTATTTAACTGTCAATTTAATATACAACCGTAAAACAAAAAAATATTGATACCGTATTTTACCGTAAGTAAGTACGGATTTGTTGCATATACAGTATGTTATTTATATAAATAGAGTTGTATATATATATATAAATTAAATATATACTGTTGAAATATGGCTGTTATTTAATTTATTTTACAGTTAGTTTCAATGAATGCAACTTTTACTTTCAGAAATGATATATATTAGTGCTGTCAGACAAAAGGTTTTGTTTTTGTTTTAAATGTTCTGTGTATATTTATCATTTATACATAAATACACACAGATACAAATATTTAGATGTATTTAAATGTCTATATTTATGTATATTATATTATAAATATATTTAATATACAAACATATTTTCTAAAATATATAAATGCATGTGTATTTATATATACATAATACATATAAACAGCATACATACATATATTATGTAAACAAAATTTTTTATTTTGGATGCGATTCATCATTTCACAGCATTATTTTCAACAGCGTAAACTTAAAAAAAAAAGCTACAGATATAAATATATTCTAGCATATACTGACAACACATCCCTACTATATAGAAAAACTGTAAAACCAAGAATGAAAAACATTGGCTATATTTTGCACTCGTTTTTGAGGCACAAAGAGTAGCAGGACATTTCACACAAATGACACAAACAGGTTCAGCTTCATAAACCAGAGAACTTTAACAAAATGTGTCCGAGCTGAAACTGCAATCCTAACATGACACACAGATGGACTCATATTTAAGCATCGCTCAGCACCAGACTGAGGATGACAGGGGAAATGCCAGCCTGATAATGCTGCATCCACTATCCTGCTTAGCTTTGAAACTGTGAAGCTTTCACAGGAACCCCATGCGGGATACGGGGGGGCTTGAGGGGGGTCTAGTGCACTTCAATCCACATTAGGGCTTTTCATTGATGTGGCATCCCCTGATTTGCCATGTGTGCTTCTGTGACCTATTTTAGCTTGCATGCACAACCAGACGGCATTACTGTCATATCCACCATTACAGCTCACCAGCGTGCTTACACGATCATGTGCAATGCATATAATGCATCCAGAAATGATTCACATGTAAAAAGCTGGTTGATAATATTATTTTCTAAAAAATAAAATTATTATAGGAAAATATGATTGCAGATTTGACAGAATGTCTGAATGAACTTTACTGTTGACAGAACATAAACACAAAATAGTCGTGCAGTCATAAATATTTAGTCTTTTGTTAGAAGATTTTATTTGTCATTAATGTTAATTATAAGGTTTAACTTTAAATTGCTAAAAAAAAATAATGTAATGGCATATAAATAAGCCAAAGATTATTGAAATACTTTTTACAAGAAAATACTATCTCTAATAAACATTTTCCTAGTCATTCAAAATGGTATTTGCATTTCTGAGTGAAAACAGAATCCTACACCATTTTTTTTTTCAAAAGGGGATGTTCACTTTTCTAGAATTTAGCCGAATCATGATTGCAGATATCAAATTCTAAAAATATCAAAGAAATAATGTAGTCCATTTGACTATCAATTTCCGAGTGAAAATTGTTTCTTAAAATTATAAATATTAAATAACTTTAATGAAATAAAAAATATTAGATTACAAACAAATGAATAAATCTATCAAATGATTACTCAAAATATTAATTTACCCAATTGTAGCATGTGTTGTTGTGTTGGTTGATCCATCATAGAGTTACCGCAGGAACTGTTATTAAAACAAAACACGGGGAAAAACCCATCTAGTTTCCAAGGAAACATTACTCCTTTTCATTTAGCTAACTTTATGTACTAAAATAACTAAAACTAAAACTGAAATTAAAATGAACAAATCTACACAGACAAAAATAAAAAAATCAATCTAAAAATAAACAAAAATGATATCAAACCGATACTGAAATAACTCTGCTGTGTTCAACAGGCCAGCATTTCTTTTGTTTATTAAAAAAACTCTAAAAAAAGAGCTTAGAAATAAATAAATAAACCAAAACACTACAAAACACAAAAAGGCCAAGATTGTAGCATCCTTGAAACAGTTTGACCATCTGTCAAGGGTTTTTCCTCTTTCTATCCTCCGGGTGAGACGGCAGAGCAGGATTAAGACTGTTTACTACAGTCTGGATTAACCTACTGAACAACCGTAATCCTGCTCCTGCTTTCCTCTTATTCATACATTCAATCGCTCAGATGCTTTGAAATACACTTTATTTTATATATATATATATATATATATATATATAGTCTTATTTGTTAATACTTTGCTGTCTAGTCCAATCATCATGATAGTGCTACCTGACACTGGTACACTGTGTTTTTGCTGTACCGTCATTCATGAAACATCATCTCTTGGACTGTCTGCGGTTCTCTCTCTCTCACACACACACACACACACACACACACGTGAATCACAGTCGTGACCCTGAGATCAGACGTGGCACACGTGCACATTCATGTCCAGGCCCATCGCCCGCAGGGACGTACTGTAGGATGTGTGGAGAACTCTAGCTGCTCCACTTTAATACGTCCAGTGGGTTTGTTTCAGGCCTAATTAAGACTATGTTCTCTTACAAAGACCCACTACTGAATCATAAGAGGTTTCCGCATGAGAGCTTGACCATTGTGTTAATATTACAGAAGCAGAACTGGATTTATTCACCTTCATGTCAGTCCCAATGTGTATGTTTTCTCTATCCTGTAGACTGCACCAGTTTAATTATTGTTACGTAAATTATAATCATTCGCTGAAACCAAAGATTTTTTCAAAAGTATTTTATTTCAGCTAGTTTCTCAACATTTGTCATTTTTCTATGTTTGACTTGAGGTAAAACAACTAAAACTACAAAAGTAATAAGAACTTTATAGACATATTTAAAGACAAGAAAACAAAAACAAAACACGACAATACCAAAACTTTAACTGAAATGAAAATGAATAAATAGTTGTCTGATATGTACATAGAAGGTATGTAGCTTAGGTAAGGGGGAAAAAATGCCCAGAAAGGGTTTTACAGGTCCATTTACAACCCTAGAATT
>JAUCMS010000079.1:16821713-16834862 GCA_032357445.1 Enteromius radiatus | reverse complement strand
GTCCGTCGTTGTTGGTAAGCTTGACGGGCTAGCAACAGTAACTAAGGGGGGTGTGGCTTTTGCGAAAGGTCAATTAAACTAGTGAGAGTGTTGAAGTATGTTTTGGGTGAGCTGAGATTTCCAAATGTCAAGACCAAAAAGTTCCCACACATGCAACACCCAGAGTGACGCTCACTTATGAATTATGGTCTGACAAAATTAAAATGTACAAATACATAAAATAAAGCTTTGCAAGAAACATTTGTGCAATCCCCTAACACCTTAACGTCCTAGCAACCTCATATCAACACTAAAAACTGCTCATAACAAAGCTAAAAAACATTCATCTGGTTTAGCATTATCAACAGATTCATCATTGGCATTTAACTGCATTTACCCATCCAACATGTCCATTGCATACTAGATTTAAAGAAATGAAAATCAATCCAGCTGCAAATGAAAGGGGGAAGAGACTAGCTAAGAAGCCTATCTTTTGTCATTGCAGGAGGTCAATCAATCAGGCCACCACAAGTAACAGCAGTGATGGTGAACCTCCCATCATTATAAACCAATCAACATCTTCCCACAAATAACAAAAGCCTCTAATTACATCCTTACAGTCTTTCACACCCCACTGGGTCCTAGTGCTCCATTTTAAAAAATCCCATCTAAAATGTTTCCATGCCAGTGATCATGCTAACGAAGAGAACCACCACAATCAGTTTCATCAAGAAGAAGAAAATACATGGATTCACAAAAACTTCCCAACTATTATTTTAAGTTAGGGGACTTTTAGTTTTGTCGTTGTGAGCATCCATATCCAGTTTCGACAGGTTTCATGTTGTTAAAGTAAAGTCGTGATGTCTGAATTTGTGAACAAATGCCTCTTATGAACCGGATCTTTCAGGTAGTAAGAAAGACAGCATCTTATCAAGGATGGCCTTATATACTGTGTTTCTTGGAGGTTATGATCATGAGACTTATGTATGCCAGATGACCTGTAAACATGGAAAAATTCTATTGCGGTTTTGTGATGTATTGGTTGTAGAATTACCGGAAAAACATATTTTTTTGGAAGGTTAATGGAAACCCGGCTAATTCATCAAAAACATTCGCATGAGGTGGATTTTCAGACAACTCGAAAAAAGAACCCTAGTAAAGAAAGTTATATATTTAAAATATATTTATTTCATACTAAGTATAGTTCAAATCTATTAACATATTTACTCACAGGTAACTCGAGACATGATGATATAAAACATTTTAATTCAAATTTATTTGGAGTATTACTTGTGCACAATGAATATTTCTTATTAATAAGCCTAAAATGCGTGTTTTTGTCACTTTTAATGAGGATTGTGTAATATTACCCTTTAAATGCAAAACACCTATATATACTGAGTATGTCACTTCAGCACTATTTCTGTACTACAGTACGTCCATGCATTAAGTACAGAAGTTATAGACTTTAATGGAATCGTCCAAAAATTAAAATTATTCTGTCTTTTACAAATTTTGGAAGCATTTTTTCGAAGCATTCTAGCACTTTTCTGTCACGTCTACTGTCTGTGGAAACCAGAAGCGATGACGTAAAACACATTGTGTTGTGTGATTAGTGACAAGCACGGAGAAAGAACAAAACAAAATGCCAAGGATTTGTAAAGAAAAATGTAGGAGGATTTCAATATAAGCCATGAAGAAATTATGTTTATAAACAAATTTAGAGAGAAGCATGTACAAATGATTAATCACGGCTGACACCTCATTCCCCAATCTTACCCTATCAGAGCTAAGAGGTATTCCTCTAAATAGAGCGAACTCATTCTTTGCATCAAGATCCCTCAAAAATGTCAGACTCAAGAGTATTCCTCTCGCAACTCTGAGCCCGAGGACACCGTTCCTTCGCCCGTCCCAGCCGGCAAACAAGTTACCGTGCCAACAAGAACTCCACAAGAGCCCGCGGCTCCTATCTGAGGCTGCAAACCAATTTCACCAACCAACAACCCTCTCACCCAGACATCTCCCAGACACCCACAAGCCTCTCCTGCTTCATCATTTACTTTAGCTCGTTCATCTGTTCCCGTAGCCAATAATTGGACAATCCACGCCCTCCGTCAAGCGCTTGCTAAAGCCGTTGTCCCATTTTTCCGGCAATCAAACAAAGCAGAACTACTTCACAGCCTACCAGTCAGGTAAGGCCCCTCAATCTATTTCAACCCCAGCAAAAAGAAAGGATAAGTTTAAAAACTGTAATACTCATCTCAGTACTGTTTCCGCACCAGCTCAACATCAACCAAACAGCAGCAACATGCCTTCCGCAAGCCTCAGTAGAGCTCCAGATCCACCCGCCATCAGTTCCCTCTCTCCTCGACAACCAGTTCATACAGTCAACCTCCCAGTTCTTCCAGCCTCCATTCATCCACAAGTGATTTGATTGACCAGCAAACCACCTCCGCTCAACAACCCTTCACCTAGCCATGCCAGCCTTAAGTCCAGTTCGCCACCCCCAGGACTAACTTCTTCCCAGCCTACCCAGCAGCTCAACCAATTATATCTAAAAAGGCTTAAATCACGTTTTTATCCAGGCGTCTTCCTTCCCAACTTTCAGTCTGCCGAGACTGAGCCCGAAACTGTAGATCTCCTGATTAAAAAGTTGGAAGCAGATTTTCTAATCCCCCCCTTCGAAATTTTTATCATCAACCTGTTTTTCCCCCATAATTCCCAAAATTAATAGCCTCATTCCAATAGAAGAATTCTCCCTCAACTATCACAATATAGATCAAAAAAGCCGGCCACGGAGCATGGATGGCAAAGGTTGATATAACCTCAACCTTCAAAGTCATGCCCATCCAACCCAACTTTTGGGATCTCTTCGGCATCCGTTGGCGCAAGAACCTCTATTTTGCAGTCCGCCTCATCTTCGGCCCTAAGATTTTTGACATGCTTTCAGAAGAAATTTGCTGGATTTTAACAAATAACTACCAAATCCCCTACCTCATTCACCTCCTAGATGACTTCCTCATCTCCCCTCCAAACAATATCCCCGCAGCCAATCTCCTGAAAGTCCAAAAAGTCTTTTCTGACCTGGGCATCCCCATCGCCCAAGAAAAGAATTCCTAGGCATTAACCTTAATTCACAAAAAAATTCTCATTCCTCATTCCTCTACAGCGATCTGATTGCTTCCCTTGTCGATATCCAACTACTTCTATCTTAACCGCTGGTTCGCTTCTACATGGCTGGCCGAATTATCAAACCTACCCCAACACCTAGCTTCCTATGTCTATCACCTCATTCATCTCAATTCTATCAAAAACCTACAGATTAGTTATATCAAAGGGTACCTAAGCAGAATTACATTTTTTCACAAACTCATACTCGGCTCCGCCTCCGCGCAAATTTCCAACGCCCAGACTACCTTATTACTAAAAGGCATCCAGAGAGCAAATCCTGCCCAATTCGATACCAGGTAACCTCTAACCCTGTGCATCTCCAACCTCCATAGAGGCTACTTCTCCACCCACACTGACTGAACTCTCGATGCCATGTTCATCCTGGCCTTTTTTGGTTTCCTGAGATGATCTGAATTCACGGTTAATTCTAAATTTGGCCCAAACATCGACCCCACTATTTCAAAATGTATCCATCCTTGACAACGAGACCATCACCTTTTTCATCAAACCAAGTAAAAAGTAAAAAAAAAGGCCATTTTATTTACATTTTCAAACTCAAATCCCCCTTTGCCCCTAGCAAACTTTCCTAGCCTTTCTTCATTATAGAATTTCCCAGTTATTGTCCCCAATCGACCCCTTGTTCATGGACGATTCCAACCGGCCAGCTTCAACACCTCAAAGCAGTCCTCCTCCAATCCGACATTCCAGCGGGAAACGTTTCTAAAAGTGCAGCCGAAAAAGGACTATCGCAACAGCAAATTCAAACCCTTGGACGTTGGTCTTCAAGCACTTTCAAATGCTACATCCACTCAGATCAATGATAACCAAATTATTGGTTATCGTTTAGCAGTTGTACTGCATAATCCTGAAACCATGAAGCAAAATCAACATTTTTGGTATTATATTATATTTTATTCATAGTGTTATTATACAAAATATATTATTTACATGACACACATACACTCAGGATCTAACTAAACTAAAATCTCTACACAGCAGAGAGGAACATTTTCATTGCTATTTTTTTCATCAAATTAAATTATGAAGCTCTGAACTCAATGAACTGGAGTGCAGAATCACCATCTTATCGAGCGATTCTGCAACTTGTCAAAAAATCATGTCTTGCCGGCGCATAGCAACACCCTGACACTAGTTAAAACACAACTCACATTTTGATCCAAACACATAAAAAAAAAATAACCCTGCACAATGTTGCCCTCTAATGCACCTTGTGTTCTTCTTGGCGACCCTGCTTCATTTATCTTCTCGCTCCCATCTTCAGCATTATGAATGAAGCTTGCAGAGGGAGGGTGTATGCATGTGCAAAGAAAAGACTAGATACATGCGTAATGGGGGGATGGCTGGGGTGATGTTGTGAGAGATGGTTTAATTTTAGCAAACGTGAAGTTCCCCCACCACTTATCCGTCAGATCTATAAATAACCATGTTCCTGGATGGCTCACCCGATCCAGTCCACTCCCACGCATATACACACAAATATGTTGGTTTTTGTGATTTATGGGGACTCTCCATAGGTGTGATGTGTTTCTACTGTACAGACTGTATGTGTTATTGCCCCACACTGACCCTACACCTAAACCTACCCCTTACAGGAAACTACAGGCATTTTTAGATTTTCAAAAAAACAACATTTAGTATGTTTTATAAGCCCTGGGGAAACTGAAAATGTCCTCATAAATCACCTTCATATTTTAATAACTATGTCATACCCATGTCATTATGCAAATTTGTGTCCTCATAAACCACATAGACATGCACACACATACACACACGGCCTCCGGAGTCACAGAATCCAGCGAGGGACGGATGGAGAGGGGACCAAAGGGAGGGGGAGGGGAGAAGGTTGCTAGGAGACCACTGGCAGGCAGGTCACGTGACTGGAGATGACTGGCACTGGTAAAGAATGCAGTCTCACGACACAACACACACATCCATCACATCCAGCTTTATATGGTGTAATTTCACAAAAAGAAGTATATATGTCCTGTTTGACATGATCAATGTGTGTTGATACAGTTTTGTGTCACTTTGGACCAGCTCTAACAGACACACACAAACAAGGATAGCAATAAAACTATTTGGCCAACACAGTGTGAATAATGAAAACACTAATCAACACACACATACACAAATTCATCAGTGTTAAAACAATTAATTTTGCTCCACATTAGAGTAAAGCAAAAGGGATATTGTGCAACACGGCATGATTGAATTGCTGTTGATTGAATGACTGCACTGTTTATAGACGTGTAAACCATCACAAAGCTTCTGCTTGTCTGTGTTTTAAGGTAATTTCAGGAGAGATTACTTTAGCAGTTCATTAAACCATGCAACTGGACTGGATGTGGGTTGCATCATGTCATCTGTTCAGTCTTCACAGCAGAAGCATACAAAAGTGACACAATCTAAAAATTGCTCATCTTCTGTGAACTACTTGATTTGACTTCTTGCTGTTTTAGTGATATGCCAACCCAGTCTCACGGCAGTTCGTGATTTAGTCACGTAATTTCATTTAATCTATTTATTCATGCCAGGGACATGTTTATTTTGTTATGTTTGTAAATCAAGCACGCTTTTTTAAACTAATGCATTTAAATTGGATGCATCTTAGTATAAAAAAACATGCTGGACTTACGAAAATAACAAAATAAATGTGTCCCTGGCACGAATAAATACCGTGAGACTGGGTAGGATATGCATTAGTATTACTTGAGACCTTGATTATATATTTGTCATTAGGTTATCAGATTTGTAAAAGCAATTAAAAGGAAAGCTACAGTAGGGCCCAAATGTCACATCACACTGAAAATCTGGGATTCAGCATACTGGAAATTTATCAGCTTCTCTTTTCACTTGTTATAATATATTTTGGTCTCAAAATGTTTTTTTTTATATATATATTTTTTATATATATATAATTATAAATTAAATTAATTTGCTAATTCCAATTGCTATATTGCTATTATATGTCAAATTAATTTTAGAAATTATATATATGTACGTATATCTAGCCTATCTGTCTTTCTACAGAATAGAAATAGAAACTAATTTGTCTTCAGGTTTATGTAACATTGCTCTAATAGTGGGTAGAAAAACACAACTTAAAATACAAACTCCTAATTTCCCGTATGTTCTACTTCTTTATTTGGCTTCAGTACATTAAAAATCAAATATATATTATGAGAATTAAAATCAAAATCAGTAAAAAATTATGCCATTGTCCAAAAGTGTTCTCCATCACTATTGTATCAGCAACTCTATTAAGCTAATGTACATCAGGCCTCCATGCAACACTGTCATATAACAGAAAAAAAAGGTATTACATGTCTTTGCATGCAGAAGCACAGGAAGAGCGAGACAGAGATTGAGTGAAAGAAACATGCGGTGATGCTTGCTGCTAAATATACCAGAAAGTCAGTACTCACGCCTCCCTGAGCATTCACCTTGAGCTCAGCAGCCCACCACCACCATTGGAGGAGAAACCGGGACACCTCAAGCTCTCATTGGCCATGAGGGGCCAGCCTGTTGCTGGGCTGTTTCCATGGAGATGGCTTATCGAATGTGCCGCTGCAAGCCGTCACTGGGGAAACCAATGGGGCAAAGATGGTTAATGAGAAAAGGTGAGGATTGTGTGTGTGCGTGAAAGAGGGAGAGAGAGACGAAATGGATTGAGGGTAATGATGCAAGAAAAGGATGAATGAATGAAGAAACAGGTTGGTTGCGTGTGACTGCTGATGAATGTGTGTGTGAACTTTAAAACGATGTTTAAAGATGAGGAAAAGCAGGTGAGAGGCCCTGAAAGAAACAGACCTGAGGCATTCTGATCAATCTTAAAAGAATGGAACAACATATCTGATCAATAATCTGCTAAAGCTAAATCCCTCTATATTTTAGCACCCACTGCTGTTGTTTACAGCGTAAACACGGCTTGAGCTGTGCAGTTCTCTCTGGATTCAGATGAGAAGACTTTTTCAATGTAAAATAACATATAATAAAGGACTCGCCCTTTAACCAGAAGCAATAAAGTGGAAACTTCTTAATTATCAATTTGTTTTTTAACAACCTCACACAATTTTACAATTCACTTCAACTGCTCGCACTTACTTTAAATGAAAAAGTGTTTTGTGACATTTAAATTGAGTCAAGGCCGAACATTTGCACAGATTTGGTGTGTGCTTCTGCTGTTTGAGTGTCAGGTTTCAGAAATTGTGGAAAGTAAAGATTTTGTGAGTAAGCAGTTGAAAAAAAAATTTATTTGTCTAAAACTGTATTTTAAGATTATTAAATATTGAATTTTCTTGACAAAAAGGCTATAATGTAACTTCATAATTTCAACACTTTCACAGGAAAATAAAAGCATACAGTTTATAATTTCAACTCAAATCTAAATCCATGAGCTGCACAGCCTTGGTCTAAATGAGCACAAATTAACAATGTTCAATAGCCAAAAAAAAATCATTTCTGTAATTTGGCTTAAAATGCTGTCACACTGCACAAAAAAAAAAAAAAAAAAAGATTAATTTAATTTACTAAATATGTTTGTTATAATCAGTTTATTTTAGTTATAAATAAACAAATGTAGTCAAGTGTAGCAAAAATAAATTGTTTACATTAAAAAATGTAGTAAATTCAATATCAATATTCAATTTTGCATAACACATTTTATTTTATGTGCGTTGTTTTATGATCTAAACCAAATATAAAATAAAATAAATAATAATATAGGTTTAAAAAAATAGAATACAAAATAAAAATTCTGATTACTAATTAGGCTATATTTTGCAGAGCTTTGATTGCATTTTCCATGCCCACAGAGAGGGGGAAAACGAGAGGGATTAAATCTTATAGAAAGAAACGAAATATTAAGGATTCAATCGGACAAATGAGAATAAGAAGCTGTAAACCAATACATTTCCTATATCAGTCATTCCCATCCATACTGAGGGATTCGCCATAGAGACCAGCCTCTACTCATGCAGCACTGAAGCACATAATTAACTGTGATCAGAGCCAGTGGCTTTAATAATAATCGGAGATGTGTTGAGCAACACGGTTCTGATTCATTAAAAATCTAAGGATGACTGTAATCACTCCGTTTACTGGGAGCAGCATTGGATCTTAGGGGTCTTAAGGGTTTATACGTAATGCATGTGATTAAAATGATATTAGTCGTGAGTCTTTGGCAGTAATTATTTTATTAATTTGAGAAAGAATCACATTGATGAGTTATTAATCTAAACCCAGCTGGACACATCCTCATTTCACTGCATTATCAGACAAAATCCTACTGAGAAGTTGACGTGCAGGTCTGTTTGGCAAGTTATAATGCTTAAAAATAGCATTTTGTTAATTTTTTTAGACTTATTATTTAGTGTTTATGACCTCATACTAATTTTGTGTATAAAATATAATTAAAACATTTATGAAAGACTAAACAAGTTACAGTAGCTAAAACATTCGTTTTTCTTAATATTTTTATTTGTATTTATTAGGCTATATCTTATATTTATTTTAACATAACTGGCATTAAAATATGGTGAAATTGCTTAATATTATTAATTAAAAATAGAGAATATAGAGGCATGCATGTTCCTTGAATACACACCATGAGATTTGAGGCACTCAGAAAGGATTTTTTCATAGTACAATGACCTATTTCAATTTAATATCTTATGATACATGCCCAACATACTTGTCTCATATTGTAATGCATAAAAAAACACAAATGACAAGAGACAGAGAAAACACAAAGCCCAGTGCATATCTCTAATTTCATTATGAATTCACTGGGGACTCAAATGGGTTGATTTTGAATGATTAGAGAGAATTTCATTTGACTGAAGCAAAGCCAATAAAAGAGATGCAACGAAATCCTCGAATTTGCAAGTATATGCCTATAACAATATTAGGGCAGACGAATGACCTTGACGGCTTGTTCCTGGACAAGGCCTGCGAAAGACGAATACATTATTCGAGAATGAAGTGTTGCAGAGTTTGAGCTCACTTCCGTGTCAGTTAATGTGAGGAACTGCGCCCTCTGCTGTTTTTGGAGGATTATACACTGCTCCTGATCATCTGTAAGCCTACTGTCAATGTCTTTGTAATGGCTGGAGTGTCTTATTTGCAAATCATTTTATAGATATGTGATATACCAAATGAAATAAAGGTTGATTACAAATTCCGTTGTACATGACATAAAACTCACTAAGTTTACTGGGTTTATTGGTAGGAGATGTGGCGACATCTCGTGGCCGAATGACAACATAAAAATCACCTCAAATCGGTGCATTTATGCCTGTGCCTTCAATCTTTAACAGTCATCTCGAAGAGAAAGAATGGAACAAATTTAAGGCGACAACAATCACATTTATAACGTTAAAATGCCTAAATGTACAAATAAAAATACACTTCAGCCACTCGCCTGAAAAACAACTGGCGACGAATTGATGTTTCTCGAGAGAGAGAGAGACTTGGAAAAAAGAGCATTTTCGTCTAATATCCATTAATGCGTGTTTCTATCTTTAAAACATTGAGTAAAAAGAAACGTACACACACAAAACTTTAAATTTGCGAGTTGGCAGTTGAAAAACCTTGTGAACGTGTAAGTTCAAAAGCCAAAATCCCGCCAAAGTTGCGAGCGATCCACCAATCCCTACCTTCACATGGACGTTGGAAATGACGTAAGCATTTTTAATATTACAAAAATAACGAAAAATAAAGGAAGAATAATACCCTAACAATGATAATATGGCCTATTTGTAGATATAATTACTAAACTAAATAAATTAAATTCACGAAAGCCTCACAAAAATAGGGGTATAGCCCTAAAAAATATTGCTGAGGTTATAATAACTAGAAACAATAAATGTTATTCTTTAATTTTATCTTTATAAAATCATGATTCTTTTTTACAAAATGTAAAAGTGTCGGCTCACAACCACATTTTTTTTTTTTTACCATGGTTACTGCATAGTAAACCATGATTCATCAAATCATGGGCAATTCTGTGGTTACCAGGTTTTACAACAGCATAGTTAAAGTATGGTGACTATAGTAAAACCATGGTGAATTTTCGAAAGTACTATCTGAAAGACAGCATAGTTAAAATGATTGATAAGAATGAAAATACAACTTAAGTAGAGCGACAAAACTAGACGTAATACAGGCAAGTGGCATATTGAATTTTTGACAGATACAAATGATCTGTGAGGGACAGAAGTACAATGCATTTAATGTTTCTTTTTATTCTATTGTTCAGCTGACTAAATATTTATGTAGACAAAAACTTCATAAAACAGATTTGGAAAATTGCATGATATTTGGACCTTGAAACAGTGAATGCCATTATAAAGGCAAGTCTAAATCCCTCTATATAGCTTAGTTTTTATCCACATTAAACTCAGGTTGGCCAGATTAAGGTATCTTGTGATTAGCTTTATTTGCTGTGTTTTTCTCACCTGTTTGATTAACTTGATAGTTCTGCAACCAACCTACAAAATCCCAAATTAATCTAATCATACTCGTCATGAAAATACTATACCCTGTTAGACAACCCAACTAGAGCCAGCTGTGAATGGTAGCTGTTTCACAACATGTCACTAGGTGGTGCAGGTGGGTAGACTACCTTAAAATGATAACAAACCAGCAATCAGAAGTAATATGACCCTACATGGTCCAGCAGGTTTTGGAGGGTCATTGAGGTAATGATCACCTTGCAGTAGCTAATGAACAGCTTAGTTCAGCTAGCTCTATGTATCAAAACACAATAGCTGCTGTAACTAGGAACTTTCTAAATTCCCCTTTTTACATAATATAGTTTTGTGTACAATTTCCAAATCAAAAAACAAATCAGTAAATATTAGCAGCTAATATGAGATGGAATTCATGCAATACCGTATATCAATTGCACTATTGTTTTATTTTATTTTATCTAGTTTATCTAATATTTATCTAATGATCTAATTTCCATTTTTCTTCTTTAAAAGTTTCTGTGTTTTTTTGATGTGGTATAAACCCATTGTAACATCTGGTAATAGTTATGTAACACTAACTGGTGCAACATGTTGTAATATAATACTTCCATGGGTGAAATTCCCAAGTGCGGCTGTGTAATATTTTCTCTCCCTCACACAAGCACTGGCAAATCTAAATTCGTGTTTCTGTTTCTGTTTTTTTTTTTTTTTTTTTTCTTCATTTTTTCATTTGTGTTATCATTTGATGTCTGGCCAGAACAACTGAGAATACACTGATTGCATGGATAGTCCCTCCTCTGCGACCCAGAGGTTATGTGCTTCGCTCAAGGGCACAATGGTGATAAAACAGGAATGATCTTAACTCACCAGTTTCTAGGACACCCACATTAGAATTGACACTTGCATTTCTTATGCTAGCAGTCATTAGACTAACTAAACTACCTAAAAAGAGCTCACATACTTAACTTTTTTTAATAATTGTTCATTTTCCCCTCAAGTCCACTTATAATGGTAGTAGTTTTAACCCATTTATCTAGCATGTTCCAGATTAGTTCTTACTGTAACGCTCTCAAATGTAAGTACATTAAAAGTTTGGGGTTGGTAAGATTTTATTTTATTTTTTTCTCGTTTCCTTCCCAAGGCTGCATTTATTAGAAAAATACAGTATTTCTTTTTCATTTATAATCATTTGAATATTGTAAAAAGTAATTTATTCATACGTTTTCTGTATTTACCAAGTCACATGATCTTTCAGAAGTTGCTCAAGAAATGTATATTATTTTGTGTGTGTGTAGAAACTGTGATACATTTTGTACCATCATAAATGTGTTATTATCTTATTGCATCCCTTGGTAAATAAACGTGTATTTATTTAGGAAGGGCCCTGTGTGCCACATTCTCAATCAGGTAATAAAAGACCATAAAGATAGTGAGCAATGAATAAATATTAGCATTTTGCTTATGAACATCTGCAGCCATAAGGAAAGCAGCACAAATAACTTTGCACACAGCTTCTGGTTTCTGTTTGTGGCAGGAGGCCTATTATCAAATAACTGATTGCAGATATTTCTCACAGCTGGGCTGTTTTTAATGAAGGACTGGTTTAGTGGTCTGATGTAATACTGTGTCACCGCATGTGGCCTACATTAGTTGGATAAAACATCTGGGAAATGACGATTCAGTTTTAGATTTACATATGTTGTGAACAATAAGCTTAAGTAAAGAGAAAGTGCTCACAACTTCAGCGTTGTTAAAATTGTTCCTGTTTACTTTTAAACTGTAACTCACTTCCCAGAATGCACCATAAACCCCAGTGAGCATTAGGTGTTTGCTATGTTCAGTCATTATGTCTTCTTCAGTCATTATAAATGAAGAACGAGGCCATATTTCATTGTGCCGCTGTACTATTTAAACAGCTATAATGAAGATGCACAAGAAATAAATCAAATGACACCAGAAGGATATTAGTCATGGCCTGTGTTACACAGCGAAGCTTTTGATAAATGCCAGCTACATTTTAATGTGCGACCTTATAATTTTGTCACATCAGTAATTGAGTCATCAGTTTACCAATGTTTCGTGAATCAAGACCTTTGTTATTCATGTTTACAATTTACAAGAATACTAAAATACTAATATTCTATTATTTTCAGTTATTCAGGAGGTGGCTGGAGATGTATTGGTTGCTAAATTGCCTAAATGTCTGGGGTTTGGCTTTGTTTTCATACTTCCTGAAGGTTATAACTGAAACTGAACGAGGTCAAACATGGGAATGAACGCTTGGTAAAGAGCCTGAACTTAGCAAATAACAGAGGATGAATGTGACGGTTAAATAGTGAGTGAGCATGGGTTTGGTGATGATACAACAGCTGAAGGTGATGATTGCTGAATGTGAACAGGTGTGGGTGTGCAGTGCATGCTGGGTAATAGAGTCCAAAGCAGAATTGCTGTGTCCGAAATCGCATACTGCTTAAGTAGGTACTACATTTAAAATGTAACGTACTAC
>JAUCMS010000079.1:16783565-16795828 GCA_032357445.1 Enteromius radiatus | reverse complement strand
AATTTAAAATAACTGTTTTCTGTGTGAATATATTTTAAAATGTAATTTATTCCTGTGATACAAAGCATCATTACATTATAAAATATATTCACACAGAAAACAGTTATTTTAAATTGAAATAATATTTCACAATATTACAGTGTTTCCTGGATTTTTAATCTAATAAATGCAGCCTTGATGAGCAGAAGAAACATGTTCAAAAACCATTACATATCTTACTGCATATATCTGCATATATATATATATATGAAATATATATATATCAGAAAACCTGGTGTTGTATTCTTGAATGAATTATTGTTTTTGAATTTTTCATACTCTTTTTTTTGTATTGAAGCCAATTTTTACCATGAAAAAAAAACTATAAAAAGATAATTGCAACCTTTTTTCCATATATTTCTGAGAAGAAGAAAAAAAAAACAGAATTGTGAGATTCAAATTCAGAAGTACAAGATATAAACCGGCAAATCTGAGAAAGAAAGAAATCAGAATTATGAGAAATCGCAATTATCTTTCTTCATAAAAAAAAAAAAATAATAATAAAATAAAAAAAGCGATATAAATTGTGAGGTATAATTCAAGCTTAAAGTCACTCAAAAATTATTTTATAGGTACATTTTCATAGTGTAAAAGGATGACAAATATTAGACAAATCTAATTTTTGAGCTATATTGCACAGCTTGGCTCCCCTGTATGCCGTGTCAAGCCTCTCTCTCTCTCTATCTGCAGGAGAACAATCTGCTCTCTGTCAGTCTGTGTTTCCCTCTCTTTCCCGATGAGTGTCAGAGCAGCACAGCAGGGTCTCCCACCTCTCTCCATCTCTCCCCATCACTCATTCCCTAACAGACACATATATCCGGCCTTCGCTCCGCAATATCCTTGAAATCCCTCAATCATTCATTCCTCAACATATGCTGCCCTTTAATGTACATCACGCGCTGGATATGCTCGGTGCGCTTGATGATGCGTGATGGGTTATTCTGACCCTGCGCTCTCGTCGAATACCTCTCGAGTCGATTGTAGTGTATTATGTAGAAGCCATCTCAATATCTGCACACTTTGAGCATCGCTATGCTATTTTATTCTTAACCACTGGATTTCAGAAGTCAAGAGCGTGCCCGGGGTTGACAGTTTGTGTGAAATTACGGTTTTCTGTACTCTCAACTATTCATGAGGCGCTCCGTTCCACCCTTCTTATTGCATCTTGTTCTTCATTTGCACTTTTCTATATAATGCTCATCCAATGCACCTCTTTCTAATATAGAGTGTTTTTTCATCTGTATGGCTATATAAAATTGCTTGCAGAAATATTTTTTGATGCATTTCCTATTGAAGCATAAGTTAAGGGAGAATGCATACACTTTACTTGAAGTTATTAAATATAATGCATTATTAAAAGTATTTAAATGCATTAACTATGTCTTGCAATGAACATTATAATGCATTGTATGATCTCATTATAAGTATAATGCATTAAAACACATGACAGGCAACAATTTTCAGATGTACTGTTGTTCAAAAGAATGTCCTCACCTTCAGGTCATCCTAGATGTAAACAAGTTCAGATGTTTGTTTTTAAAGGGATCAGATTAAGAGAATCACTTGCTCTGTAGTGAATGGGTGCCGTCAGAATGAGAGTCCAAATATCTGATAAAAACAGCACTCCACAGAAAAGCTGCACAAATCTATCATGTTCTTATCTTCAAAACATTGCTACCAGCTAGAATATGAGTCCTACCCACAGATAAAACACTGTTTACAAGCAAAAAATAAAAAATCCAATACAGTATAAATAAATATGTTGGTGTGAGAAGACTAGTTAATGGACTTAAAGTTAAAATGCCTTTAATGATCGATGTGTTTCTTATAAACGAGCAGCTTTTATCTTCACAAGATGTTAACTGATATATTTGAGTGGTGCGGAGTACTCGGTGATGTTTTTATGAGCTGTTTGGCACCCATTCACTTCAGAGGATCCATTTGTGAGCGAGTGATGGAATGCTAAATTTGTCTAAACCTGTTCTGCTGAAGAAACAAAACTCATCTTTGGATGCCCTGAGAGTACATTTTCAGTCAATTTACATTTTTGTGTGACCTATTCCTTTAACTTTGGTTACAGTTATTTAAGAAAAGAAAGTATGCATTACCACATACACTTTTATAATGCATTATACAGGCTTTAAGTGAAATATGATCAATTATGCTACACACCTTTAAAAGAAATTAGAAAACGGCATTAAAATAAAAGTTAAAATCTAGGACCTGAAGCGAAACCACTGCTAATCAGTTTATTTGTACGCTAGCATACAGATGAGCATATAGCTAACACACGTGGACTGAAAGCCACAAACTCTTAATTTGATTTCATGCTTCTTTAAATTTCTCTCCCCACTCACCTCTGCTCTATTTCTCTTTCCATTCAAGCTATTGTTTTGGTCGTGTCACCTCAGATATAGCAACAAAAGCAAGGCTGCCACCCATCAATTCTCTCCGAGCCAAACATGCACACGGTGCAATGATGCACCAAACAAATGGCATAGCTTGATTGTTTTAATGTGCTTAAACTCCCACAGCACAGGCTGTGCCATGTTTTTCAATCTTTTTTCCATTCTCCTCTCATTTCCTTGCTCTCGCTCTCTCTCTCTCTCTCTGCGGAGCTCAGCTGCACATAATAAATTCATCTGCTTTCAGTATCTGGATCTGCAACAGAGCCACAGCCGCCCCACGCCGACCGAGCGCTAGACAAAATGGTTGCCTGTCTCTTGTTCTTTGTTCGCTCTCCGTCCACAAAATAAAATAAAGGTTTATGCTTCTCTTTTCAAGAATCGTGTCTGAATCATTCTGTGAAGTGGGTGCATTATGAAACACTACACACAGCAGCATCTCACTCCTGCCAGCTGTTTATTTAGCCTTCTATTGTGTTTCTCTGCAGGATGTGTTTGCCGGGTCAAACTGGCCTCAGACACTAACAGTCTCATTTCGAAAAATGCGTTCTGTTTCCTGGAAATCAGCGATATGAGGTATAATTTAAAAAAAAAAGAAAAAGAAATGTTTGTTACAAAAATCCATCAATCTGCTTCAGAGGACATGTGTTAACCCCGGAGGCGTATAGGTTAGTTTTTCGATGGATATATATGATTTACGGGGCTTCAGAAGGATTCCCACTATCCACCAGCATTACCAAACTTGGAAGAGCCAGGATACATTTTTAAAAAACTCTGTGTTCATCTAAAAGTAGAAAGTCATTTACACCTAGGATGGCTTGGGGGTGAGTAAATTGTGGTGTAATTTAATTTTTGGGTGAACTGTTCCTTTCGATTTAGCCCCTAGAGTGCACATACCCATGGATGGAAAACATACACTGTAAAGGAAAATGGAAATGCACATTGTCCAGTTCACAAAACCTTTGTCTCAAGTCTCAAACACTAAAAAAATGCTATTTTCTACATAAAACTACATAAAAACCCTTGTCAGATCAGCAAAATTACCCCAAATGTTGTCCCAACTAGTCAAACACAGTTGTCTGAACAAAGAATTTCATGTTGTTGAAGCGTTAAGACTTCCCAGAATGCATTGCAGTATAACTAAATTATGCATTTGCTATTATATAGGAATATTGTTTTGCTGTTTGTTGACTTTTTTTTTGTTGCTTTATTCCTTATTGTTAGTTATTTGTTGCACTGTGGTGTAAAGAGGTCATTTTTTAACTTTTGTTGGTTGTCACCGTTCTTGAGGTTAGTGTTTCTAGTTTTGAGGCTTAGACTATATTAAACTAATGTTTTTTTTTTCTGAATATCTTAGTTTTGTAAGTTGTCTTACAAACAAATAGAATGTTGTCTAGTTTACCATTTAATCATTTGTAAAAACAAAAACAAAATCTTCCAAATAACAGAAAAAAATCAATTTAACGTTCGAGATAATAAAGTGTGTTAGCTGATCAAAAAAGAGACATGTGACTACTCAGTGACTTGGGTTGAGTGAACAACTTGGTCCAAAGTTGAGTAAACTCAAAAAAGCTTTGCAGCGAGTTGCCTTGAAATTTTAAGTTAAGTCAACTTTTCATTTTTTACAGTGTACTAAAGCACTAGAAAATGAACTTATCCCATCTTTAAAGTCAAAACAGCATTCACAACCCGTTTCACTACCATCCATGTCATATTTCCACATGAAACCGAATATCCAATGGAAGAAATTGATTGAATTTGATTCTGGAATTGATTGCATCATGAAAAGTGAATCCGAGCTGAACGCCAGTCTGCAGTGGATTGTGGAAAAATACTACCCTCCGCATTATATTAAATATCACATCATAAAATTGGGCTCTGTTGCAAACCAGCCTGTCAGTCACCCTGTCAACATCCTCCCTTCACATTTTAATTACCTTTACACCACTCCAAAATGCAATGGGTTGTGGGCCATATTAGCTGGAAAAACGACTCGAAGGGATATTTACCCGATGATTTACTAACCCTCAAGCCATCCTTGGTGTATATGGCCTTCTTCTTTTAGACAGATACAATCAGAGTTATATTACAATATCCCGGCTCTTATTTAATGGCTGTAAATAGAGATCAAGGTTGCGAAGCCCTAAAAAAAAGTCCATGCTTCATAAAAAGTACTCCTTTTGGGTTAATAAAGGATGCATATGCATGAGAAACGTTCACATCACTTCAGAAAAATGATTTCGTTTTCCCGACCTCATTTCTAACATCCTAAGTGTGCTTATTTTAAACTTTTTTTTTTTTCCTCAAGAAAACGAGACCTATCATCTCGGGTCAGTTTGCTTCTTTCGCACGTTGATAAGAATGCTCTGGAAAACAAGATAAAACACCCGAGAAACAATATAGCGCTCTGGGGTACAGAGAATATCATGTTGCTTTTTCTAATTGGTTGCAGTTATTAATGCTAGCCAGATTGCCAGATTATAGTTACCTACTGCATTATCTACAACAGTGGCTAAGATTATTGGTTAATATTAACTAATACCTGTAATCTTAATGACCTGAGCCAAAAATCAAAGTCATTTCAGAAGCAAGCCATTCAATTTCGAAAGAAAAGACAAAATGTTCTTCAAAATAACCTGCACTTAAAAATCACTCATAAAAAGATGTAGCAGTCATGTAAAAAAGGCCAATTTTGATTACATGCTGATTTTTCAAATATGGAAATGGTCCTCTTGTTTTACAATAATTGTAGCTGAAAAATGAAGTGTGTCGGTTTTCTCTGTTGAAATACTTTCACTCCCGGTATTCTTTGGTCTGTCACAATTCATCAGTATGTTTATCTTTTCATCTCCTCCTTGTTGTGCGAAGACAAGAACTTGTTTTGTAGCTGGGTCAAAGGTTGAGGCGAGGCCAGATACAGCTCCACTGAACCAAGAAGCGCTTTCACAACACACCACTGACCAACACACACACACACACCAACCCATCCATCCATCCATCAGCAAAAAGCACTCCACTATGACTTTCCAGCTCTTTTCTTCCCTCTTTTAGCACAACAAAACAGAGCTCAAGAGGGAGCGAATCAGAAAGAGCGACAGAAACAGAGTGGAGGGACATTGGGGAAAGCCTGAAGCACACTTAACCTCTATTACGAGCTGGTGTATGCGCTCCAGCGCTGTAGCATACAGTGGTAGAGCCACGGGCGATGCAGAGGAGCGGGTGCGCGGGGACACGACCACACACACAAATACACACACCTCGATTTAATAGAGAGCCCGGTGGCGGTGGCACGGGCAACATACTTCACTCATTTGGCCTTATCATCTTATCTTATCTAGGGGAGTTCCCACGAGGCTTCCAGTCAGAAAGCATCAAGAAAGAAAGAAAGAAATAATAACAGTGGCAAGGAGGAGAGAAAAACCTCATCTTTATCTCTCAGCACATATTTCTCCTCACCCTCGCCGAGATCAAAGGCTCCGCAGATGCAAGCAGACTGTTTTCTTACATATTTTCTTTCTTGTTGCGAGCTAACTCAATAACAGCAAGAAAAAAAAAAGCTTTTCATTAATATTCATTTCATTCAATCTGCGGCACCATTCCGTGGATATAAGAAAATCCACCATATGGTGGAGTCTGAATAGACTGCTTCGTCCCTATTGTGAGAAAATGTGTGTTTAGGGAATGCTCACGGATGATTTTAGAAGCCGGGATCCGAACCAATCAGAAAACGTGCGATGTGAAAGAAGATACGGACAATGGAGCCCGAGTGTGAAGATGGCCTTGCTCTTCATGAGAGAGAATTGAATTTTTATCTAAAGTTAATATTAAGGTCTTAACAGAAATCATTCCCCCGGTTCTCATGCAGAGGAAAGCTGACCTCTAGCGGTTCAAGGCTGAAGGGTTCAAAGCCAAATAAAAGATGAGCTTCGGAAAAAAAAATTAAAGTTTACTAGGGTACTTTTTTTATACGTGGAGTGAAGTGACAGTGAAGATCTTCAAAAGCGTTTGAGAAGCTCTGCGGCGCTGGCAAAGAAAACGCAGAGATTGTGACAGTTATCAAGCAGCAATGCTGAGAAATCAAGCCTGATCATCAAACAAACGGCTAATTAAACTCCAGCGCAAGTTATGCTAGTAAAAAATCTCTATGTGTGGAGTTTATAGAAGATACATCTTTTAGAAATCTGTCTGACGGGCATAAAATAACCAACAGCGTTTTGTTTCATTCTGCATGGCACACGAGCGACGGGGTAAATCAGAAATCAATGAAACTACAATAACTAACTGGTGTGGAAAAACTCACATAATGACACAGAAATTGCTGGAAGCAGGTACACTAGATGAATTTTAAATCACTGTTGAAATTCAGCTGGTGAACCTCCAGTGAAGGGAAATCAGTGTGATGATAATAGCAGACCAATATGGGATTTTCAGTGGCGTACTGTAACCAGAAGAAAAGATTTCTTTAAAAAGGCTTAAAATGCAACATTTGATTAATAACTAATACAAATATGACTACTTTGCCAATAAGAATTTCATTAATCAATCTATAAAATCACATTACGAAATATAATGAGTTCTTCACATCAGCATACAGAATCAGCAGTGATAGAAGATCTAGATCAAGAACAAGAGCAGACATTTTTTAAGAAGATTTGAATAAAAATGTGCCATAATACAGGAAGCTGAATTACAAATATGAAAAATATGACCATGAAATACACAATCTATAAATAAATGTCTCTATGCATCTGTCTATCACTCATTCATCTCTCTCTCTCTGTCTCCATTCATTCATCCAACCACCTGTCTCACTCCATCCATCCATCAGCTCGCCCATCTCTCTCTCTCCATCCATCCATCCAACCAACCATCTCTCTCTCCATCCATCCATCCAACCAACCATCTCTCTCTCTCCGTCCATCCATCCATCCATCAGCTCGCCCATCTCTCTCTCTCCATCCATCCATCCAACCAACCATCTCTCTCTCTCCGTCCATTCATCCATCAGCTCGCCCAACTCTCTCTCTCCATCCCTCCATCCATCAGCTCGCCCATCTCTCTCTCTCTCCATCCATCCATCCATCAGCTCACCCATCTCTCTCTCTCCATCCATCCATCCAACCAACCCATCTATCTCCACCCATCCCTCCATCAGTTTGTCCACCCACCCATCTCTCTATCCATTCATTCCTCCACCCACCTCACTCCATACATCCCTCTCATCCACCCTGCCCACTTTTCCTCTACCATTCATCCATTCAAAATTCAATCCATTCATCCACCCACCGATCTCTATATTCATCTCTTCTTCCGTCCATCCTTCTCTGCACCCACCCATCTCTCTCTCAGTCCATCCAACTACCCACCCACCCACCTATTCATCCCTCTATCTCATCCATCAACCCATCTCTCTCTTCATCCATCCCTCTCTCCTTATACATTCTTCCCTCTCTCTCGCTCTCCATCCATCCACCTCACCCATTTCTTTCTCCATCCATCCAGCCCATCTATCGCTCCATTCAACCAATCACCCATCCACTCACCCATCTCTCTCCATTTATTCATTCATCATCCACCCACGTCACTACATACATCCCTCTCATCCATCCTGCTTTTTTCTCATCCACTTTTTTTCTACCATCCATCTACACATCAATCCATTCATCTACCCCACGATCTCTATATTCATCCCTTCCTCCATCCATCCTTCTCTGCACCCACCCATCTCTCTCTCAGTCCATCCAACTACCCACCCACCTATTCATCCCTCTATGTCATCCATTAACCCATCTCTCTCTTCATTCATCCCACTCCTTTTCTCCATCCAACCACCTATCCATCCCTCTCTCCTTATACATTCTTCCCTCTCTCTCGCTCTCCATCCCTCTTGCCCACCTATCGCTCCATTCAACCAATCATCCATCTACTCGCCCATCTCTCTCCATCCATCCATCTCTTTCCACCCATCTTTCCATCAGTCCATCCACATTCATTCATCCTTCCACCCACCCTCTGATCCATCCTGCCCACTTTTCTCTACCATCCATCCATACATACATCAATCCATTCACCCACCCACCGATCTCTATATCCATCCAACCATCTCTTCATCATCCGTCCCTCCTTTTCTCCAACCATCCATCCCTCCCTCGCTCTCCACCCATCCATCCCACCAATTTCTTTCCATTCTTCCAATTTCATCAAATGATCCACATTTTGGAATAGTTGTCCTGGTAGCCATTATACACTATATGAACAATAGTGTGTGGAAACCCAGACATTACACCTTGATGAATGTTTCATTTCAAACCCAGCTTCTAAAAAACAGCTGTTGGTAGAATTAAGATCCGATGCAAGCAGCACATACTTAGTTATTTTGTTAGTTTCCACATGTTTCAAAAGTCAGTTACACATTGATCTATAATGCATTGTCAGTGTTGCTGTAAGCCGACCGCCCCTCTTTCATCTTTCTGAGGCCAGGACTGACTGTGCCCAGAGCAGTCGCCAGAAAACAAGAGACTAACCAGCCACTACATAAAAAGCTCCACACTACAGAGTCCTTCCCACTCACTCACTCGTTTGCTTTCACACAAACACATTTAGAGCACAAAACACTTTCACTCAGAACGGACAGCATCACAAATGGACATCCCACTCAGCACTCCATTGAGCGCTAGCGGCCCTATTAGCATCATTAGCCGCTAATATAACGTACATTATGTGGAGATGATGGACGCGGAACACCAACCTTACTGCTCCTGAGAGTAAACATTCAAGGCCCATTAACCACTGATCAGACTGCATTAAGAGAAGCAGGTTTGCGATCGCAACACAAGGCGATTTTTAAGCCAGCATCTTTAGTCAAGTGCTCGGCCCCCACAGGACCGTTCCTAAATACATTTGAAGGAAAAGGAGGAAGAGGGGCATAATCTCTTAATTGTCGTCTTTGATGTTCAGTGATCTAAAAGCTATCTGGAGAGTCTTTTCTACTAAATGGCACTAGAAATTCAGAAGTGTTCTCTCTCAGCGTTTGAAGAGCCGATGCCTTTTTTGTTTGCGTTAAAAGGAGCTGCTGTTGGAAAGAGCACAAGCAAGTCATAAACAGCACACTGATATTAATAGCAGCTAATTATATATTTTATGTTCAGTCAGGCACGCAAGTACAACCAGAGCTTGTGCGAACACTATCCAGCATCTTTAGTTTTGGACTTGATGAACTGGTCGCCATCTCATTGACACTTCACAGAGATGCCTGTTTGAAATGTGTTTTTGTCCAAAAGAAATACTGTTTGTACATCTAGTGTTTTTCATCATGTTGCTAAAACGTTTCCCGCGGGATGGCAGAACAACATGTTCTGATTCGTAATGTTTGTCATGTTTAGATGCCTGGCAGAGCTTTGTACACAAATTTGACGCAAAAACGCAATGCTTTCCAGATGATGCGCTTTTTCACAGACATCTTGTAAATGTCCTTGCATTTTGATGATGCATTTTTCTCACAGGATTCTTTGATGAAAGAACAGCATTTATTCGAAATTATTTTGTACATTATAAATGCATTTCTTGTCGTTTTGGTTCAATTTAATGAATCTTTGCTGAATAAAAATATTCATTTCTTATATACACACACACACCAATGCCAATATCGAAACTTATTCTCGCAACTGCAGCCTTATGTCTTATAATTGTGACTTACTATTTCTGACATCTGTAACTTTCTCATGTTTTGACGACTACTGACTTTCTCAGAGTGAACTTTTTTATTACTTTAAGGTACCTGAGCTTCCATAAATATTACCATATGACACTGTAACAGATTAGCTAAAGGATAAGCGAACCATTTACTATATGAACGCATACATATGATAAACACCTATAAATACACACACACACACAGCTCCTCACACACACTTCAGACACAGCAGGACGCCGCTTTTATTAGCATATTAAACAAGCTGAAGGCTCATTAATGTAAATTCGGTCACAGTCACCTTGAGTTAGTGATAAGGTGAGGAGCTGGACGCCAGCTAGAACGACAAGTCGGTGTGTGTTTGTGTGTGTATAACTTTCCCCCAGGCAACCCTTCCTCTGTCTGCCAACTCCACTGCACTGAAGTTCCTTCCCTCAGCCTGCATTTCAAAAAACATGAGCTGTGAAGTGACACTTTTAATGGAAGAGGTTTTAAAAAAGCAAAGCTTTGAAGGGTGAAAACACACAGGCACGCACTCTTTTGTACACTGACACCTTGACGGGTTAGCACAAGCTTGACATACCTAAGTCTGATTCGGAGGCGTGTCAGATCCGGTTGCCATGGATACCGAGAGCCCATGGCGGCGTAATAAATGAACACATTCGTACACACACATACCGAGGCATGCACGCGTCTCCTCTTTATTGCTCACAAAAAAATTTGCAGCCTTTCTTCTCAGTCGCACACTGACAAAGATTCCCTCTCTTGCAGGTTGCTACGTTAACAAACACATCCAAATGCACTTGTATTTGCCCAAGGCTGGCCACTGCTGAGGTACCACCTGTATTTCAGGCACGCAATCTTCGCCACTAGACTCTTGAAGCGAAAATCGATGCAGATCCGCCTCAAAGTGCTCTCTGGAAAACCCTGCCCCATTAAAAACAAGCTGACAACCTGTCAGCCACTTTCCCTCCCGGTGCACTTAAACACTACAAGTACACAAAAAAAAACACAATTATTTTTTTTTCTCCAAACCATAGTTTTCTTTTCAGCGCTTTTGTAGGCTTTCACTTGGAGATTTTCACCACAAACGCGCGGCGTAATTCCATAACGTTATGTCCCGGGAGTACATTGAGTGCTTCGTTTTGGAGAAATGAGGTTTAAAAATAGCACACCAAAAGGTACATGCTGTGTTGATTGGACACTGCGGCATTTACTCACAGGACCGGATGACCACTGGATAGCTGCTGGTGTTCAAAGTGAGGGAAAGGAAAGTTTACTTCTGAGAAACTCAAACACCAAGTCGCTCAGTACAGATCAAACAACTGTCCGTATATACTCAGCAAATGAAGAGCTGAATGAACTGCTGAACAGCCTGATGATCATGTTATCCAGGAGATGTTCGACCTGACCCCATAAGAACAATGTGCATTTACTATTAAACTGAATTAGGATGATAATGCATCAGCCGATGTGTTATTAAAAGGAAATAAATAGAAAGGCTTTGCTAATCGCCTTCTGTGCATTTTAACCCAAGGGTCTGATTTGATCTTTGTACTTCAGATAGAACTATAATTGTTACTCCACAAATCTAAACTCATTATTGTGTCCACAAAACCCTCATTAACAACATGTTTGATATTCAACATAATAGAATGTCAGACTGAGAGACCAAATAAGATCAGTTAACCTCTAATTTGTTTCAGCTGATTAAATCCCACCAAAGATAAGAAAGACAGCACAGCCATTCACTTTAACACAAGAAAAAAAATAGGTAAAATTATGTGTACAAATACATATATATATATACACACACACACACACACACACACACAAACAAAATACAAAACCAATAATAGTAAAAGTAATTATATCTATGTATTATATAAACTATATTATTGTCAGTGGCGAAGCAAGCAGGCAGATACAAGGTTCTCGTGATAATAATCCTTTTAATCATCAGTGGCACGTAGACAGATACAAGCAGGGAATCCACACGAACAGAACGTAAAATTACATTAATGACCGGACAACTTGAACTAAACTGAATGGAACTTAAATAGGGCAGACAATGACGCTTAATAAACAAGGCACACGTGAACATAATTAACAATCAACAGAAACTAGGT